>JASDQU010739288.1:279534-309632 GCA_032191745.1 Picea mariana | reverse complement strand
TACCACTGGTGCAGAGTAAGAACTTTGGCTAGGTCTAATAATGTCAGCCTCTAACATTTCTTCAACCATGCACTCAATTTCACTCTTCTGGGTGTAAGGGTATCTGTATGGCCTGATGTTAGGAGGAACACTCCCAGGAATTAGGTGAATTTCATGATCATGATTTCCAGTGGGTGGAAGACCTTTGGGAATATCTTCAAATACTTTGGAATAATTATCAATGATCTTTTGGAGATCTTGGGGAATAGATGGCCTAGATGTTTGAACATCTAGTGAGCATAGTTGTGCAATAATGCCTTGATGCCCTGTTGACGGGCGAAATTGACCGTCCGTCAACTGGGAGAGTGGATCCGGTCTAGAGTTGTCTAAATAACCCAATCTGTTTGCTATAACCCACCCTGATGGGTTTAGCGGCTCCGTTAGCCAATCTAAGTCCTAAGGAAACAAAAGAAAACTACTTTAAATTAACTAATCTAACTAAAAATAACTATTAAAACAAACTAATAAACTAATCTAACTAAAAATAACTATTAAAACAAACTAAACAAATCTAACTATTATATATACAATCTACTATCTAATACTATGCTAACTCTAAGAAATTAAATATCTAACTACTAACAAAAATAAATCTTATTCACAAATGTACAATATTTACAATTTATAGATTTGTATGGAAACCTGAAAAACTCATTAATATTTTGTCCTAAGACAGCGAGAGCTATTGTTTTTGATTTTTTTAATTTTATGAAAAAGAAATAAACTGAAAACTAATTAAACTAAGCAACTAAAATACTAACTCTAACTACAAATCTAAACTACACATATATCTAACTAAACTACTTAAATTATACTAACAAATTAACTATCAAATAAATAACAAACTAACCTGAAGAAACGCTCCAGGTTTGTCTTGTATGATGATTGTCTTAGCTGATCGGAGGGAGGAAACCCGCACCGAATTGTCCACGCGCTTCTCGTAAACTAGAAGTTGTTGTGCTCTTCAAATATAATTACAGGACAAACAAGACATAAAAAATTTACAACAATCTTCTAATTTATAAATCTTCACAGTTAGATAAATCTGTATGCAAAGATCTATACAAAATGATTCAATTAGCGAAGAAGAGAAATCTGTGATTCATTAACTAAAACAAAGTAATTGCTGTACTTTTAAATAATGAAAGAAATCAGATATGGATAACACTTTAATCAAATCACATCATCCTGCAATAGATTATGATAGCTAAAGTAGTCCATAATCAACTGCAAACTGATATGTATAAAACTTGAAACAAAAGTTTGATATATTGAAAGAGAAAGTTGTTACAAGACATCAACTCTCGTCTCAATTTGTATCACAAATCCATAGCTTGGTTCTCCCACAAATGAGGATGCTCCTTATTACAAAAAATAATAAGTATTTAAAGACCTTCTACAGGGTAAAACATCCCTGTGGAAGTTATCAAAACTGTTTACAGAAAATCTGGATGATATCCCAAGTTCCTATCTCTAACTCAACTAACAACTTAAAATAAAATTGTATCACATAAATATCTCCTAGACTACCACAGCATGCCCAATGCAATTCGAATGTACCTGAAAGAGGTCAAAAAAGGACAGGTTGAGAGGATATTTTGTTGATAAAATTGATAAAAATCTAATTCTAAAGACTAGCTACATAATCTTGTGATTTTGTAGCTGGTCTAAATCAAACACAGAATCGTATTAAAATCAATTAAAATCTTAGAAAATACATTCAAACTATCAAAAGATATTTGATTGCTAAAAGCCTCATTCAAATCGACACTTGTATGCAAATTGAACAAACTAAATCAAATGATAACCTAGATAGCTACACTCTGTTTAATTCGTTATAACCAATTCAGGTAAACATAATCATATTGGATAACTCAGCAACAATGAAATTGTTTCATGGACCAATTGAAATCACAACAAATAATTGCTTCAGCTATCCACAAGATCGCTATTGAATCCAAACAAAATAGACAATATCGTTTTCTCAAATTGACGACACTATATTAAACATAACCAAATGATCCATGCTATTAGCGAGCCAAATCAAAACTGGTATGTAAATTATCACAAACAAGATCATAATGGAATTAATCGGTTGATAACAGGATCTGTGGGACTCGTCCAATCGTTTGTTATTTCCAATTGGGGACAGACAAAATTGATTGACCTTCAACGAAATCATTACTTGAATTCATTTCAAAATGAACTGTTAACCGAATTTTATCATACGAATTCAACAGAGATGACATATGTCGATCTGAGTTTAACAAACTCAGTTTTGAAAATTAAAATCAACAGAGTAGCATCAAGTCTATTTTCGATACTAATCCAACTCATAAAAACAATCGTGCTGACTCAAGATACGCAACAATCCAATCAAAACAAGAGCGAATCGAACAGTTTGAGTTTAACATAGTCGTTATGAGTCAAACAGTTCCATGATTTCGGTGAAGAGATCTTTTGCACAGGTTAGATATAATCCAAATCCAAACGAAAATGTTGACAAAACAGAGTCTTTTTCCAATTTAATAGACTACATCGTAATTATCAAGCCAATTCAATTCTATGAAATCGTTTCAAAAATCAAATCATGAAAAGTAAATCAGGGTCGCTGTGATCCAACCATAACGAAATCATATCAAATCAAAACATAATCGTGCTCTAATTTTAGCAAAAAAACCTCTTGTTCAGGTCAGATACAAACAAAAATCCAAGCGAAAGCAAAAACCATTGATTTCGTTAACTCAAATCAACAGAATTATTCAAAACAAATCAAACTTAGTGAAAACCGATCAATTGCTAAACTAGGCACGACCAAATCGTGTAACCAAATCATCACTTCATTTATTTTTAGCAAAACGAAAACAATGTACAGGATCCACAACATAACGTTTTTTGATATGGCTATGACAGAGTCATTTCAAACAATGGACAGAGCTATTTGAAAACCAAACTCAAATCATTATATTAATCCTAGCAATTCATAGAACAGAATTGATATCGAAATTCATACCTGGATGATGAGCAGACATCTTGGTGATGAAAATTTGGAATTTACGAAGGTTCTAGCCGATTCGACATTCCTAAATACGATGGAACCAGTGGTTTTCTGCTTCTTGTCATTAGCTTGAAGCTTGTCCCTTTCACATGTCAACACTATAACTTGGTTTTCCAACGATTTGATTTTCGACTGTAATAAGGGAACGTCTGTATAGTAGCATTCCAACCACACATTACATTGGTCGCATGATGACTGCCCGGGCTTTGAAATTGCAGGTGAGGGATTGTTTAAAATGCCGAGGGTTTCATAAGGTAGCTTGATCCCTGGGTAACTAGGATTGTTCTTTAAGCACGGGGGAAAATTAGAAATGAAGTCATAGGGTGGCTCGGAGCACAGACCTTGGGAATAAGGGTACTCACTAGCCAGGAAGCACTCGATATCAGAGTCAGAATCTTCACTGAGGACTATGGGCTTCTGCTCAGCATTTGGCTTAGGTTTATTCCGGGCTAGTCTCGATATGAGTCGAGCATTCTTTTTACCTTTTTCGTCGACAGTAGGGTTACCCTTAACCTTCTTGCTCACAGGCTTTTTAACAGCCTCAACCTTGTCTGTTATAACGTCAGGTAGGTCGATATCAGGGATGAATGAGGGTTTGGGAGAGGGTAGAAGGGCATGAAAAGGCATGGGTGTCTTGACCTTAGTCTCACTAACCACAGACTTATCAACTTGGACAGACTCTGAATCAACAAAACCATTCCGAGAGAGAAAAGCTTGCCAACTATTGTCGTGGAGGTTTAAATGATGAAAGACGATGAGTCTGATCAGGCCATGGTGAAACAAGCTACTATCGGCCTTCTCTGGTTTAAACCTCTTAGCCATTTTATAAAGACTACGCTGGAAATAAAATGGCATATTCAACGGATAACCCATGAAATTCATTAACAGTCGAAGATGATAAAGAAAAACCAGTCCATATCGACCCTCACAAGTCACAAATTGTTTAACCACTATCAAAAGATCATGTCACCTTGGTTTAAGCATGGAAATAGACATACCTCTGTCACAGGATGTGACCTTCTGTGAGACGAACAATAACGGCCACGGCACCTCCTCAACTTTAGAGTTTTTAAGCCATCGTTGGCTCGTGGCTGCTAATCCTGTGTCAGAGCTGATGAACTCTTCATTGATTTCAAGCTGAATGTCACCTATTTTGGCCCTACACCCATCAAAAGTCAGGGTAAACTGCTGTGCAACAAACAGATTAAAAACCTCAAACCTCTGTACAAACGTGAGCCAACCATTATCTTGTAAATCTTTCCGGGCATTATCGAACAGTAGCAGGGCTTGACTACCGTTCGGCTCAATTCGCACCACCGGTGCCATGGAGGATAGCACATGATGAGTGATGTGATCGAGCCGGGGTTTGAACATAGCCTACGCAGGATCAGAACACTCACAGGCTTACCCGATGCTAGAAGAGGTGAAACAGGGATAGGGGTAAGCATTAATGACATCATGCGAAGGTGGTGGAGCTATTTCTGTCCATGCAGAATAGTCATTACCATGGTACAACCGTCGACGCTTTCAACTATTCAAATTACAACGCATATGTGTTACAACTATGTCACTTCAATCAATCAATCGAAACCTTTGGTAAGTGGATAAACCATTCGCGCAATCAAAAGTTATGCCATAGTTTTAAAACCAAACACACAAATTGAAACCAATACCAAGTGTTGTATGAAACGATTCACACCAAGGGTTTAAACCATAACACCAATGCTTTTTCATATAATCAATATGCCAAGTGAATTGATCAAATAACATGTAGATCCAATTATCAATGCATCACAACTCAATCACTCATGAAACAAAATTACATAATCAATCAAAGAATGTCAAATGAGTACAGATCAAAAGGGTTTTGCAAACTGCATAATGATAAGTAAAATGTAAACGCAATGGGCATATCGACAAGAATGATAACGACAATTCAGTGAAGAGTTTAATGTGACTTCGAAAGACCAAGTTTTCACGCTTACAGTCGTGAAAACAAGAACGAGGTAACTGTGTAAATAGCGCAAAAATAAAAGTGTCGTTTATTTGAGAATTGCGACGAAAAATTAAGGTTTCCAAAACATTGGTGTAGGAAGCTTATAAGGACAGTAGAAAATGTGAATTGGCTGCCAACAATGGCGACACACTGGTAGAAGCAGTTATCACTGCAAAAAGAACAAATTCAGATTAGGATAGCAAAGATAATTCCAACTCAAAAATAACAACTAGAAAATTGTATAAACATCATCATTAACCAACTATTCCAGCAGTGTTTTAAAAGATGAAAACTGATAACAGTCTTAAGACTAGCGAGTCATGATATTAAAGATAAAATCTCCAATACTGTTGACAAAACCACTGCTGCCAGCAGGCGTCCATAGCCTCGACAGGGTTGCCATTTAACCCACTCTAACATCTGTATCTTGCCAAGAAGTTATAGATTAGAATAAAGGACATTTTATGGTTAAGAGGTTTCTTATTTGCATATTTTCATATACCCGACATTGCTTCGCTGCCAGCGGGCCTGTTCAGTACCCTGACGAAGTTGTCTTGGCGCCATGCATGCATTTACCCACTGCTAGCAGACCTGTTCAACATCCCGACGGGTTTACAACCACTTCCCACAGCTCTATTAATAATTTATTTTGTTTTTTCTTCTTCAAAGACATATAGTTGAGCGGGGTGATGCTGAAAATCATGATATTTTAACATATTTTTTTTTTTAGACCTCATCAGAATTTTTTAGAACTGTCCTTTATTAATATCCAGAGATGTTTCATTTACAAAAACAACTTCCTAAGGCAGGGAGACATCTTCTGATTCATTCCCTTAAGGAATAGGGACAGCGTAAAAAGATAATAGATGATCATGACAAGCTTTACTCATAGATCGAAATCAGTCAACTTCTTTCAAACAGCAGACTTTTTGCCAACACAGATATAAATTTCAGAAATATACCATTGATGTTTATACAATTTTCTTAGCAATTATTTCAGTGAAGGAATTTTCTGTTTTCTTTATCTGAATAGCTCAGTATACAGGTATGTATATCTCCAAAAACACAAACTGATAAACTCAAAGGAAAAATAAAAAACAAAAGCAAACAAAAAAACAAAAACAAAATATGTACATAGTATACAAGGGTTGTTTTCAAGCAAAGTATCTTTTCAGGGCTTGGCCATTCACCGGATAGGTGTCAGGCTGTCCTTCTAGATTTTGCAATCGAAAAGAAATGGGACCTAACTTTTCAGCAATTAAAAATGGTCCAAGCCACAAGTTTTGAAATTTCGTGTGCTCTCCCTTTCCCTCATGTGGTTTGTCCCATTTCAAGACGAGATCACCTACTTCGAAATTCCTATCAGAAGCAGAGTTAGAATCGAACCATATTTTAACCAATATTTGATGCTGATCTAACTTTCATTTAGCTTGGGTTCTTACCTCTTCTAGCTTCATCAAAGCGTTAATTCGGTTTTCCAAAGGGGGACAATCTTCTTCTTGGATTTTCTGCGACAACTGTAGTGAAGGAAGAAGAATGTGAGGTGACAGAATCGCTTCTCTTCCATAAACAAGAAAAAAGGGGGAGTTACCTACAGTAGCTTTTGGTGTTACCGTATCATCCCACAACGCGTTTAACAGTGCATTGTGCCAATTTTTGTGATTTTCAACCATCGTTCTCTTGATGATTTTAATCAAGTTCTTGTTTGTCGATTCTGCCAATTTGTTGCCTTGGGGGTAATAGCTAGCAGAATACTTCAATTTAATTCATTTTTCCAAAGCGAACTCTCTCATCTCAAGAGAGGAAAAGTAAGAAGCATTATCGAACACTAAACAGTCAGGGATACCAAAACGAGTGATAATATTCAAATTTAGAAAGGCAATTACCTGACTGGTGTTGACGGTTCTTAACGCAGCAGGTTCAGACCATCGGGTAAAGTAATCTATGGCTGTCACAATAAAATTGTGTTGTTGTGAGGACAGGGGTTTGATTGGAACTATGATATCAAGGCCCCACTACTAAAAAGGAGAATCTACTGAAACGGGTTGTAAAGGAAAGGCTGGTTTTTGTAACCACCCCGATGCTTTTTGACAAATGATACACTTACGACACAAGGCATGGGCATATTTAAAAAGCGTGGGCTAGTAATAATCGGCTCTTAAAACCTTATGGGCAGTGGTGTCACCACCAAAATGACCACCAGCTTCTCCTGCATGCAACTCTAGCAAGACTTTTTCTGCTTCGTCTTTTTCAAGACAGCACATCAGTATGCCGTCAAAACTTTGATGAAACAGGATACCATTAACCAGATGAAAGGAGGCAGACTTTAATCTCAACACTCTTCTTTTAGAGGGATCCAAGTGATGGGGGGCTGACCCATGTTCAAGACATAATCTTATATCGTCATACTAAGGACTGACAGGGTTTTGTGCACAACAGATTAGATTTAGATCATGTTGTCCTAGGTTTGACGTATTGCTTTCTTCTTGTTGTCCTGCTGCTGAATCAACAACTAACTTGCATAACCCTTGGCCTCTCACTGTCTGAGCTGGGGTGATTTCTAAGTCATACTCTTGCAATGAGGTGACCCAGTTAGCCCTCTTTTCTCCTAGTTCCTTCTGCACTAACAGGTTCCTGACGGCTGGGTAGGGGACAATGACTTTCATCCGTGACTTCAAAAGATAGGACTGGAAGTGATTGACTGCTTTGAAAATAGTGTAGGCTTGCCGATATGCCACTAGGTAATTAAGTTCAACGCCTTTGAAAGTAGAGCTCATAAAGGAAATGGGTACTTCATTTTTCTTGGCATTCTTTTGGGTTAGGACGGCGGCATAGGAACGGTCATAAGCAAAAGTGTAGAGTGTAAAGTCTTGAGAAAAATTGGGGCTCATGAGAGACGGAGCATCTATTATGGCCTTCTTTATTGCATTAAAAGCTTGATTTTCTAGGGGTCCCCAGTGATATTGGGTGTCTTTCTTAATTAGGTTCTGCAAGGGTCTGACCATTTCGGAGAAGCTGGGGACAAATCTTCTCACAAAGTTAATCTGGCCTAAGAAAGACTGCATAGATTTTTTGGATGTAGGAGGGGGAAGTTTCGCGATGACTTGAGTCCTATCGGGTTCGATAATCATCCCTTCGCTTGACACAATAAATCCCAAGAGTTTACCCTGTTCTACTGCAAAGATGGATTTTTTAGGATTTAAGGAGATGTCATATTTACGACATCACTGTAGAATGGCTCGTAAGTGAGCTAGATGATCGATTTTGTTTTTAGAGAAAATGGTAACATCATCTAAGTAAACTACAATGGACTAATTGATTAAGCCTCGGAAAGCAATGCCCATTGCTCTCTGGAAAGTGGCACTAGCATTAATCAATCCAAAGGGCATTTTTCAATATGCATAAGTGCCCCATGGGGTACGGAAGGTAGTTTTAAGTTGGTCTGGTGGAGACATCAGGACTTGGTTGTACCCCGAGAAACCATCCAGTAAGGATAGCCTCTCAGAACTAGATACCTGTTGAAGGATCTCTTCCATGGGTGGGACAGGATAGTTGTCTTTATCAGACGCTCTATTAAGGTTTCGGAAATCGACGCAGAGTCGAATTTCCCCACTTTTCTTCCAAATTGGGACAAGGTTAGAAACCCATTAAGTGTGCCTAACAGGAAAAATTATCTTAGAATTTAGGAGCTTATTCAATTCTTTTTGAATGGTCGGTTCGAGCATAGGGTGCATTTTTCTCAATTTTTGTTGAAAGGGTAAGGTTTGAGGCTTCATAGGAATGACATGTTGTATGATGTTAGGGTCAAAATTTTTAAGGTCATCATACGTCCATGCAAAGACATATTTAAATTCTTTGAACAATTTAATAAAGGCAACTTTTTCTTGTTGAGAACATCCTACCCCTAGATTGATGCACTGCGGATTTTCATTAGTTCCTAAGTTTACTTTTTCGTATGATAATGAGGAACTATTGGTTATACAGTTTATCGACTTTTTAAATTTATCTTGAAGATCATAAAACTTCTCTAATCTAACTACAGATTTAGGGATCGAGTTTACCATGTCCGATGAAGATTCAGGAGCTCTCGGATCTGGTATTACCGTAAAATCACGCAAATTGTCGTCGTGTGTGTGTTCGTCTATCACCATGCCTTGAAAAGTTTCTTCCATGTGCAGAAAGCTAATAATCTGCTGATCGTCGTAAAAGAATCTCCAGTTCGTGATGTTGTTGTGAACGGATGGCCGAAACAATAGTTCGATGGAGAATGCATCTGGGGACAAGCTTTCTGCAGGAAAGAGTTTAGAAGCTACATTAGCTAATAAATCTGCTTCAGAGTTATTCAATCTAGGAATAGAATTTATATTGAAAGCAGAAAATTTATTCATTAAATTCCATACCTTAGATTGGTAGCTTTTAAGATGCGGAGACAGACAGTGGATAGAATCTCTTACCTATCTAACCACTATTTCAGAGTCGCCAAAGACGGTCAAATTTTGAATGTTCATATCTAAAGATTTTCTGAGACCTTGCAGTAAATCCTCATATTCTGCAGTATTGTTAGTACATTCAAATTCCAACCTACATGAAATCAATGTTTTGTTACCTGCCGGATCGATAATGACGCAGCCTGCACCAGCTCCTTCTTTGGACTTTGACCCGTCAAAATAAAGAGACCAAATTTGATTTTCATCGGGTACATGAGATCATTGCGTAGAAGTTGTTGGCTGCACATATGCTACAATCTTGGACTGCTGTTCTGGATTGGTGATAGCTGAAGCCTCGGCCATGAAATTGCCGAAAAAGGTGTCCATCCCTTGTACTTTGGGTGAATCCACATAATGTGTAAATGGTTCATTGGGATCGTTCAAATCTATGACCGTGAACTTAAGGCAGTGTTCATGATTTACCTTGATCTTGTTGGGCTTGCCATTCTCTAGAAGCCATAGATGAGACCAATCTGTTGCGAAATAGCCGTGTAGTTGTTCCGACCAGTCCCTGCTTAAAAATAGACCATACACTTCTGGAATATCCACAACAATAATATCAATGACTTGATGAACCTTGGGTTTAGACGATAATCTTATAATCACATTCTTTAGTTCGCCTATAACTTTAGCATCGGTCCGATCAAGTTGTATGATTTTTAAGGTGGAGGGTTCAACTTCAGTGTTAATATTTTGGCATATAGACCATGGCATCACATTGGATGATGCTCCTGAGTCTACCATACAATTGTGCACATTTCTATTAAAGATTTCGAAAGTTAACAAAAATGGAGGTACATTTTTGTGAGTACAAAGGGTAGTAATGTGTGGCTTTTTACTCGCGGTTTCTAAGGCTACTTTATCTACATTATTTACATTATTTACATTATTTACATCACTTACAGGAAGGCTTCCTTTATCTTGAGGATCAGGATGGTTTTTAGTGTAAGTCTTCCGAGGAACTTTGTTCTACACAACCTTGTTACCACTTGAATTACCATTTTTGCCATTCTCAGAGATATTCTGTAACATTTTTTGTAGCAGAAATGGAAATTTCAATAACTCATAAACAGAAATGTTAGCTCTCAACTTTTTAAGATCTTCAACTACATCATAATCTAATTTGGGGTTCACATTACTCTATTTAGTCTCAGCTAATTTAGATTGCTTTGGAGGTGAAGTTGTAGTGTTCTTGGTAGAAGGTTTGTTTGTTGTCTTACTCTTGGTATTATAAGGATGAACTGTCTCGAAGTTAGCTTGAAAGATGTTATCTGAGAAGTGTCCAAAAATGTTTGGAGAAGACTCCTCTTCTTGAACTGTCTCTTGTTCAACTACCTCCTCAGGAATCTCAGGAGGCATCAAGTTATCTTGGGATTCTAGGATTGTTTGAAGGGCGCATTGCAGACTTTCTAGATTAAGGCCTTTAGTGGTTGGTAGGAAAAGGCTTCCAAAATGGGGGCTTGTAAGGTCCTTTGCTCGAAGAAGCTTCTTCAGTCGTCCTCTTTAAGTTTATAACTTGATTTGATAGTTTTTGAACAACTTTAGTTAAGTTTTCTAAATCAGAGCTTTCAGGTTGTGTTTTACTTTGAGTAGTTCTGGGGAGGATTTCGATCTTCTTTTTGGAAAAAGAACTAGTCTCTGTTTCGTTGCTAGTAGAGTCTTTAAGACTAAGTATGTCCTTTTCGATCTGGCTGGCCTCCTCGAAGGCTTCTAACAATGTGGCTTTCTTAGATCGTTTAACCCAAATAGCTATACTTTGATGCAAAGCTTTAGTGTAGTATGCTATTATAAGATTCTCGAAGGGTATGGAATCAACAGGGATTCGGTTTTTAAGTGTTAAGAATATTTGATTAAAGTCTTTAAATTTTTCTTTTGGGTTCATTCTTAAGCTAGAAAGGTCCATGACCAAGACTTTCGGAGGCTTACCATCTCTGAATTTTTCCAAAAAGCATGACTCAAATTTTTCCCAAGACACGATGGTATGGGGTTGCTGGGCAAAGTACCGTGTAGATGCATTGCCCTAGAAAGTATAGGGGAACAACCTACAGACAACGTCTTCATGCTCGACATTGCGGAGTCTTATGGCTAACATAAACTTTTTAATGTGATCTTTAGCGATCTGTTTTGAGTCAGGGTCAAACTTGGGAAGCCATTTCTCCGGATGTTTAGGTAAAGGATGCTAAGCTCTAGGTATAACTACTGCATCCTGGTTGAGCCAAGGTCTAGCAGGGTTGTTCTGGTTTTCCATTGGTGTAGTGGGTGTGGAAGGCTGAGAAGGGAAATTTCCTTCATCAGAGGAATCTCCTCCAGAAGAGGAAGGAGATGATGGAGGAGGTGAAGGAGGTATTCCAGATCCTCCTGCGGCATGATTTAGGTTTGGATCTATAGGATTCACAGTGAGATTAGTGCCTCCTAATTGTTCTCTGATATCAGAGAAATCCAAAGGTTGGTCCAATGGACGGTTTGGTTGCCTCAAACAGGCTAAGGCACTATGAGTTCTTATAAGAGATTGATGGACAATCTCTTGTATGTCACCACCTATAGGATTAGGGGTTACTAGCTCAACTGTGATCCGTGGATCATCGGTTGAAGTGGTTGTTGTTTGAGGGGGAATATTATCGTTCGAATGGCTTCTAGTCACTATAGGTGAGCGATTAGGTGGTGGAGGAGTCTTGCGACTACCTCGTGCCATTAATTAATTTCAGGCCCTCCTTCTAGTGCCATTTGTTGACGGGCGAAATTGACCGTTCGTCAACTGGGAGAGTGGATCCGGTCCGGGGTTGTCTAAATAACCCAAGCCATTTGGTATAACCCACCCTGACAGGTTTAGTGGCTCTGTTAGCCGATCTAGGTCCTAAGGAAACAAAATAAAACTACTCTAAATTAACTAATCTAACTAAAAATAACTATTAAAAAAAACTAATAAACTAATCTAACTAAAAATAACTATTAAAACAAACTAAACAAATCTAACTATTATATATACAATCTACCATCTAATACTATGCTAACTCTAAGAAATTAAATATCTAACTACTAATAGAAATAAATCTTATTCACAAATGTACAATATTTACAATTTACATATTTGTATGGAAACCTGAAAAACTCATTAATATTTTGTCCTAAGACAGTGAGAGCTATTGTCTTTGATTTTTTTAATTTTATGAAAAAGAAATAAACTGAAAACTAATTAAACTAAGCAACTAAAATACTAACTCTAACTACAAATCTAAACTACAAATATATCTAACTAAACTACTTAAATTATACTAACAAATTAGCTATCAAATAAATAACAAACTAACCTGAAGAAATGCTCCAGGTTTGTCATGTATGATGATTGTCTTAGCTGATCAGAGGGAGGAAACCTGCACCGAATTGTCCACGAGCTTCTCGTAAACTAGAAGTTGCTGTGCTCTTCAAATATAATTACAAGACAAACAAGACATAAAAAATTTACAACAATCTTATGATTTATAAATCTTCACAGTTAGATAAATCTGTATGCAAAGATCTATACAAAATGATTCAATTAACGAAGAAGAGAAATCTGTGATTCATTAACTGAAACAAAGTAATTGTTGTACTTTTAAATAATGAAAGAAATCAGATATGCATAACACTTTAATCAAATCACATCATCCTGCAATAGATTATGATAGCTAAAGTAGTCTATAATCAACTGCAAACTGATATGTATAAAACTTGAAACAAAAGTTTGATATATTGAAAGCGAAAGCTGCTACAAGACATCAACTCACGTCTCAGTTGGTATCACAAATCCATAGCCTGGCTCTCCCACAAGTGAGGATGCTCCTTATTACAAAAAATAATAAGTATTTAAAGACCTCCTACAGGGTAAAACATCCCTGTGGAAGTTATCAAAACTGTTTACAGAAAATCTGGGATGATATCCCAAGTTCCTATCTCTAACTCAACTAACAACTTAAAATAAAACTATATCACATAAATATCTCCTAGACTGCCACAGCATGCCCAATGCAATTCGAATGTACCTGAAAGAGGTAAAAAAAGGAAAGGTTAAGAGGATATTTTGTTGATAAAATTGATAAAAATCTAATTCTAAAGACTAGCTACAGAATCTTACGATTCTATAGCTGGTCTAAATCAAACACAGAATCGTATCAAAATCAATTAAAATCTTAGAAAATACATTCAAACTATCAAAATATATTTGATTGCTAAAAGCCTCATTCAAATCGACACTTGTATGCAAATTGAATGAACTAAATCAAATGATAACCTAGATAGCTACACTCTGTTTAATTCGTTATAACCAATTCGGGTAAACAGAATCATATTGGATAACTCAGAAGCAACGAAATAGTTTCGTGGACCAATTGAAATCACAACAAATAATTGCTTCAGCTATCCACAAGATCACTATCGAATCCAAACGAAATAGACAGTATCGTTTTCTCAAATTGACAACACTATATTAAACATAACCAAATGATCCATGCTATTAGCGAACCAAATCAAAACTGGTATGTAAATTATCACAAACAAGATCATAATGGAATTAATCGGTTGATAACAGGATCTGTGGGACTCATCCAATCATTTGTTATTGCCAATTGGGGACAGACAAAATTGATTGACCTTCAACGAAATCATTACTTGAATTCATTTCAAAACGAACTGTTACCCAAATTTTATCATACGAATTCAACAGAGATGACATATGTCAATCTAAGTTTAACAAACTCAGTTTTGAAAATTAAAATCAACAGAGTAGCATCAAGTCTATTTTCGATACAAATCCAACTCATAAAAACAATCGTGCTGACTCAAGATACGCAACAATCCAATCAAAACAAGAGCGAATCGAACAGTTTGAGTTTAACATAGTCGTTATGAGTCAAATAGTTCCATGATTTCGGCGAAGAGATCTTTTGCATAGGTCAGATATAATCCAAATCCAAACGAAAATGTTGACAAAACAGAGTTGTTTTTCCAATTTAATAGACTACATCGTAATTATCAAGCCAATTCAATTCTGTGAAATCGTTTCAAAAATCAAATCATAAAAACTAATTCAGGGTCGCTGTGATCCAACCATAACGAAATCATATCAAATCAAAACATAATCGTGCTCTAATTTTAGCAAGAAAACCTCCTGTTCAGGTCAGATACAAACAAAAATCCAAGCGAAAGAAAAAACCATTGATTTCGTTAACTCAAATCAATAGAATTATTCAAAACGAATCAAACTTAGTGAAAACCGATCAATTGCTAAACTGGGCACGACCAAATCGTGTAACCAAATTATCACTTCATTTATTTTTAGCAAAACTAAAACAATGTACAGGATCCACAACATAACGTTTTTTGATATGGCTATGACAGAGTCATTTCGAACAATGGACAGAGCTATTTGAAAACCAAACTCAATTCATTATATTAATCCTAGCAATTCATAGAATGGAATTGATATCGAAATTCATACCTGGATGATGAGCAGACAACTTGGTCATGAAAATTGGAATTTACGAAGGTTGTAGCCGATTCGACATTCCTAAAGATGATGGAACCAGTGGTTTTCTACTTCTTATCATTAGCTTGAATCTTGTCCCTTTCACTTGTCAACACTGTAACTTGGTTTTCCAATGATTTGATTTTCAACTGTAATAAGGGAACGTCTGTATAGTAGCATTCCAACCACACATTACATTGGTCGCATGACGACTGCCCAGGCTTCGAAATTGCAGGTGAGGGTTTGTTTAAAATGCCGAGGGTTTCATTAGGTAGCTTGATCTCTGGGTAACTAGGATTGTTCTTTAAGCATGGGGGAAAATTAGAAACGAAGTCATAGGGTGGCTCAGAGCACAGACCTTGGGAATAAGGGTACTCACTAGCCAGGAAGCGCTCGATATAAGAGTCAGAATCTTCACTGAGGACTATGGGCTTTTGCTCAGCATTTGGCTTAGGTTTATTTCGGGCCAGTCTCAATATGATTCAAGCATTCTTTTTACCTTTTCTGTCGATAGTAGGGTTACCCTTAACCTTCTTGCTCACAGGCTTTTTAACAGCCTCAACCTTGTCTGTTATAACATCGGGTAGGTCGATATGAGGGTTGACCAAGGGTTTGGGAGAGGGTAGAAGGGCATGAAAAGGCATGAGTGGCCGGACTTTAGTCTCACTAACCACAGACTTATCAACTTGGACAGACTCTGAATCAACAAAACCATTCCGAGAGAGAAAATCTTGCCAACTATCACCGTGGAGGTTTAAATGATGAACGACAATGAGTCTAATAAGGCCATGGTGAAACAAGCTACTATCGGCCTTCTCTGGTTTAAACCTCTTAGCCATTTTATAAAGACTACACTGGAAATAAAATGGCATATTCAACGGATAACCCATGAAATTCATTAACAGTCGAAGGTGATAAAGAAAAACCAGTCCATACCGACCCTCACAGGTCACAAATTGTTTAACCACTATCAAAAGATCATGCCACCTTGGTTTAAGCGTGGAAATAGGCATACCTCTGTCACAGGATGTGACCTTCTGTGAGACGAACAATAATGGCCATGGCACCTCCTCAACTTTAGAGTTTTTAAACCATCGTTGCCCCGTGGTTTCTAATCCTGTGGCAGAGCTGATGAACTCTTCATTGATTTCAAGCTGAATGTCACCTATTTTGGCCCTACACCCATCAAAAGTCAGGGTGAACTGTTGTGCAACAAACAGATTAAAAACCTCAAACCTCTATACAAATGTGAGCCAAGCATTATCTTGTAAATCTTTCCGGGCATTATCGAACAGTAGCAGGGCTTGACTACCGTTCGGCTCAATTCGCACCACTGGTGCCATGGAGGAGAGCACACGATGAGTGATGTGATTGAGCCAGGGTTTGAACACAGCCTACGCAGGAGTAGAACGCTCACAGGCTTACCCGATGCTAGCAGAGGTGAAACAGGGATAGGGGTAAGCATTAATGACATCATGCGAAGGTGGTGGAGCTATTTCTGTCCATGCAGAATAGTCATTACCATGGTACAACTGTCGGTGCTTTCAACTATTCAAATTACAACGCATATGTGTTACAACTATGCCACTTCAATCAATCAATCGAAACCTTTGGTAAGTGGATAAACCATTCGCGCAATCAAAAGTTATGCCATAGTTTTAAAACCAAACACACAAATTGAAACCAATACCAAGTGTTGTATGAAACGATTCACACCAAGGGTTTAAACCATAACACCAATGCTTTTTCATATAATCAATATGCCAAGTGAATTAATCAAATAACATGTAGATCCAATTATCAATGCATCACAACTCCCTCATGAAACAAAATTACATAATCAATCAAAGAATGTCAAATGAGTACAGATCAAAAGGGTTTTGCCAACTGCATAATGATAAGTAAAATGTAAACACAATGGGCATATCGACAAGAATGATAACGAAAATTCAGGGAAGAGTTTAATGTGACTTCGAAAGACCAAGTTTTCACGCTTACAGTCGTGAAAACAAGAATGAAGGTAAGTGTGTAAATAGCGCAAAAATAAAAGTGTCGTTTATTTGAGAATTGCGATGAAAAATTAAGGTTTGCAAAACATTGGTGTAGGCAGCTTATAAGGACAGTAGAAAATGTGAATTGGCTGCCAACATGCCCGTTTTTCAATAATTTTGTCATGCCATTAGAGCTTATCACTTTACCGGGTTTCCCTGTGATACCTCTTAACTCAATTTCTTTTCCTTCCAATGAAAATTTCAGGAAAAGTTCTTGAAAATTAAAAGCCATTGTTCCTAATGATTGTAACCATTGGATTCCTAGTACGACATTTGCATCACCCATGGGTATAGAAATCATTGGACTACATATTCCCCCATAGTAAGATTGATCTTATTGCATTTTCCTGAGCAATTGATAGTTCCTCCATCTGCAATCATTACTTGAAACTCCGGCGCTGGATATACAAAGAAATTGAGAGCTTTGGCTAATTTATAGTGAATGAAATTATGAGTACTGCCATAATCAATTAGGATTATTACCTTTTTCTTTTTGATGTATCCTTCTATCTTGAGGGTTTGAGGAGTGCTAATTCCATCCAATTCATTACACGATATCGTGGGAGTCAACTCTTCAGATGAAATTGCTTCTACGTTTTCATCTTGAAATGGTTCTTGTTCTTGTTCTTCTTCCTCTTCACAATATATGTAGAGTAATTTCTTCTCACCACACTTATGTCCCTTACTGTACTTGTTGTCACAATTAAATCATAAACCTTTTGCTTTTCTTTCCTCCAATTGTTGAGGTGTCAACCTTGTAGGTTGATGTGTTTTAGAAGAAGGATAATTGTTCTCTCTATAGATGTTAGGATTGGTCCTTCTAGTAGCCATAGCCATAATTTTACTTTCAAAATTTCTTGCCACCTTAAATGAATTCTCCAATGATTTGGGTTCCCAAAGGAGAACCTCATGTTGAATGTTATCATTTAAAGTTCCTATGAATACATCAATCGAGTGCTCATCTGGAATATCGGTTACCTTTATATTCAATATTTGGAAGTTCTCAACGTGATTGATAACTTAACTTTTTTGCTTGAAATTTATCAATTGGCTAAAGAAGGTATTGCTCCTTGTATCCTCATAGTGTGCTATCATTTCTTCCGTGAAAATTGTCCAAGTGACGAGTGATTTGGGAGAACAAAGCCATCGATACCATTCAAATTGATTGGGTTCTAAATATAAAGAAGAAATTCATACCTTTTGTGTATGTGGCACATTATGTAGATCAAAGAATTGCTCCATTTGAAGTATCCATGTGATTGGGTCCTTGCCATCAAACTTCCTCATATCGATCTTAGGAATGTGGTTGGTCTTCAACCCAAAGTTGGAGTTTCTCCATTCTTGAATCGCCATCCTTGTGTCCTCATCATGAATTTCATGGGATGCATTTTCACTTTCAGGTGTCTTCTCTGTTACGAAATTTTTCAATACTTCCATGATCTCCTCTTTTAAACCATGCATCTTTGCCTCCAACTTAGCATCCATCTCTTGTAGTTCATCTTTTGTTACTATAATCTTTTGTAAATAATTTATGTCCCTATGCATTTCTTCACCTTCATCAAGAGTCCAAGTAGAATTGTATGGAGGCTTATTTGGTGTAGAAGTTCCCTTTTTGGGTGGCATGTTGGCCAAGTATCACTTTTGAACCTTGATTTTGAGGTGGTTCTGCTAGAAAATATTTATCCTGTTGTATATCCCAAGTTTCAGCCCTTCTGGGTATGAAACTTTCTTTTATGTAGTTCTATGATATTTCTTCTCTGCAATACCATAGGTCTGATCAAAATTGGATGTGCCAAGTGGAATTTACGGTAACTTCCCCCCAACTTGCCGAGTTTTGTCCTTTTAAGGACATCTAACTTGTATAGCATGCCCCACACAATATGATTGATATAAAATTATGAAAATCGTACCCGAAATACTACAGACTATCCATGATCCAATGAAACTAGTCCCACTCAATTTGGATATTGTAGGAAGAAGTTATAATTGTTTTACCTGGAACACCTTCTTGAGACTAGTCAATAGGACTATTTAGATACCCTATCTTCCACAGGGTGTATCTACAAATTTGAGATGCTCCAGAAGATGAAATTTTTACCATAGATACCTTACTAATTTTTGTTAATAGCCTCTAGAGTTGAGGGTCTGAAATGTTACAAAAATTGTTTTATAGCGAAAATGCCACAATGACTCAGTTTGAGATGATTCCAAAACCCTATCTTGTACAGGATGTATCTCTGAAAGTATAAGGCCTCAGGAGATAAAATTTTAACCCAACGTACCTTGATCCATATACTAAATATAATCCAAGCCGTTCCTTCTGAAATGTTTTAGAAACAAAGTTATAGCACAAATTCCAAGGTGTCTCAGATGTAGCAGCGAAACCCCAAGACCTTGAGCTCTGATACCATATGTTAAGAACCAAATATCAATATAGCATAGAAAAACCTCATAAAAAGTACTCAACACCTTGAAAAAGAGATAATTTCATATAATAAGCCTCTTTGAGGGGGAAACCTCCTTTTACCCCACTTAAATGTTCAAGTACAAGATGATTACAAATGAAAATGTCTCCTTGGTATATATAGGAGACTAGGAGGTATAATTACAACTAATGGAATAAAGCTGACATAAATAAAATAACATTACTAATGTAATATGCCCCAATTAAGGGGTAATGAGCCAATATTAGGGCTTAACAGGAGTGATCAGTGAACATTTTAAAATGTTCTCCTAGCAAGTAGTGGCGAAACTTCTGCAGCACATACACCATGCCTAGCCCTTCTCTTTCGGTAGTGGTGTAATTGATCTCTGATGTTGATCTCTTCCTGCTAGCACATGATAATGGGTGGTCGATGTCTCCTGTTTCTGGTTGTGCTAAGAAAAGTCCTAATGAAATGGAATATGCATCAACATGCATGTGAAATTCCTTGCTCTAATTTGGGAAAACCAGAATAGGCACAGTAGCCATTTTCTATTCCAGCGTGTTGAAGCTCTACTGGCATTCTTTTGTCTAGTGAAATTGATAGTCTTTCTTCAAAATATTCTCCATGGGCACCGTAATCTGGGCATTTCCTTTAATGAACTTCCTGTAATATCCAGCGTGTCCCAGGGCAGTGCGCAACTATATGACTGAAGTAGGAGGGGGTAGATCAACTATGATGGAAATTTTAGATGGATCTACCAGCAATCCCTGCTTGCATACAATATGGCCTAACAACACTCCAAATGGTGAAAATAAAATGCACTTCTTCAAGTTTAAGGTAATATGACAATGCCTGCACTTGTCCAACATTAGCCTTAAACATTCGATATGATTTTTCAATAAACTAAAGGTAGTCCAATCATCAAAGTATGCTTCTAGAAAATTTTGTAGAAACTCCTTGAATGCTTCAACCACCACCCTGGAAAATATGGTTGGGGCATTCTTCAATCTAAACGACATTACTGTATATAGGTAGGATCCCCATTATATGGAAAAGGTGGTCTTATGGCGATCTTCCTTGGCAGTCCAGATCTGATGGTATCCTGAAAATCCATCTATAAAAGAATATACCTCCTGGCCTCCTACATTACCTAACACTTCGTCAGTGAATGGCATAGGGAAGGGGTCATGCAAACAGACATCGTTCAGCTTCCTGAGATCTAGGTAGATCCTCATCTTTCATGTCTTCTTGTCTTCTACCACCATAGGGATAATCCATTCCAATTCTTTGACAGGTTCTATAATCCCTGCTTCCATCATTTTGTCAAGCTCAATCTTCACTTTCTCCTTATATTTAGGGTTCAATCTATAGGGTCTCTGTTTGACTAGTCTTTCATCTGGTTTCAAAGGGATCCTCATCTCTCCCGTAGGTCCTTTAATGCCTTTCATATCAGTGAACTTGATTGGAAACAAGTCCTGATACTCATGTAGAAATTCCGTGATCTTGTCAATAGTGGTAGCATCCCAAAAATCTCCAACATTTGCAAGCTTCGGTGTTTTCTATATTCCAATATTGACTTTCTTGATCTTGATCGGCTGCCCAATAAATGGTAGCTCAACTCCTGGTCCTTCCACATCTCTCTAGCCTTCTGTTTCTGTAATGTTAACCTTCGTAGGATCATCGTCTTCATTAGTATTGATGTTGTAATAGCCTTGCAGTTTCTGGAGAGGTGCAGTCCATTCATCCTCTTCTTATTCCAAAGGGAGGTTGGGTACCTTCTCGAACACTTTCTATCTTACAACCTGTAATTCTTGATCTACTGTAGGATATTGGCTTTCGAATACAAAGGTGGTAACAAAGTTCTGAGTCATACCTTCCCAATCTGCAGTGATGAGCCACAACTCTGCTTGAAGTTACCAGTTGATAGGGGTTGTGTTCAGCGTGTTGACGAATTTGTGCACCCACTTCTGTTGAGGAATATTGCTCCATGCTTCCTCGCAACTTCGCACATGGTCCTTTGGAAAGCTCTGACCTATGTATATAACTTTGCAGGCTTCTACTTGTGCCAAGAACCACGCTATCATCAGAGTAAGACATTGTACCCATTATGTAATGTTGTTTTTGTGTGTCCCCCACCATCTTGTTGGTGTGGCTTTCAGGGCCTCATGCAGTGCCAATAATCATTGTTGCATTGGTAAAATTTCTTCAAAGTTTGAAAAGAAGGTTTCTAAGGGATTCAGACCATCAAAGGTGGGTAAGTTACTTACTATTGTGTCGATCCATCGTACTTCTCTGGTTAGTCTAACACATCTCCTTAAAGATACTTTGTACATTTTGTTCTACCAGTTCTCCAGTGCTTCTTCTAAATCTGATGAACATGCGTTGTCACTTCACCAACTCAAATTTCCATCCACCGTAGGATTAATGTAATCTTGATGTCTGGCTATTAATTTGTATATGTTTTCTAGTTCGTATGCACGGTCTTATTCTTTTATGGGCTATGTGTATCACTAGCCTTGATTGGGATCTAAAGGTGTGATGACCCTAATTCCATATTTTTCAAACGTCATTCTTATTTTCTTTAAATTGACCATAGTGGAATTTCCCAATCAATTCCTAACAGCGCAGGGTAAGGACAACTATCATCAACTATTTCAATTACCTTGAAGTCTGCAAATGTCCTCACTCCATCGATGTCCACATGGACATGTTTCAATCTTCCAAAGGGGCTTACAGCTTGTTGATTATCCATCCTAAGTATGATAGGGGAATAGATCAACTTAGGTTTTCCCATCAGTGCCCAAATTTTCTTCGTCATGATATTGACCTCTGACCCTAAGTTGAGGACCACATAGTCTATATCATACTCTCCAATCTGAGCATTCAGGTGTAGTTCCTTATTTTTCCTTCTTTTCTTGGATAGTTGATGTACTACTTTATTTAGTAAAGGATCTACCATTCCTATCTCATAATGTCTAACAAAATTTTGCGGTTCTTGTATGGATTTCTCATCTTTAATCAGCTCTATAAACATATACAAGAAATTAATAAGTTTACTTGCCTCTTTTCCATATTCGAGTGAAGAAGACTGATCAAATACCAGAGGCATTCCACATTCTCTTACTTCTAGTCATGTCTTTGATGAAGAACCTTGGTCTCCCTTGAATTCTTTCCTTGCCTCCTCAAACATTTGTTTTTCTTTCTTTTCATTAAAATTTTGTGTCTTCTTTGTAGCTTTCTTGACTCCTGATTCTTTTGTAGTCTTTCCTTGGATCATTCTGTCTTCTCCTATAGAAACACCTCCTTGAGTGATAACAACCACTCTAGGGTGTACTCCATGAGGTTCTTCTTTGATTAATTGTATTTGTGGGTTCTAGTGAGGTCCCCATCTCTCCGGAAGTTTAGCCAGCAATGCCAGACATTCCTCGATAACATGCTCAAAGGATTTGCAATAGCTGCAAGTGGTACAAGTGTTTTGACAGTCCCTTTCCAAGTGTCTTGGCTGTGCACAGTTATAACATATTATCTATCCTCGACCTTGACCCATAACTCCTCTTCTTCCTCTTCCTCGGAATCCGCCACAAGGGTTGAAGTTTCCTCTCCCACGAGAGTTATACTGCTTATTGTTTCCTTCTTGTTGTACTTCACCTTGAATTTTGTATATATCCCTTGACCTTTTTTGCATGAGGTCGTAAGCTCTACAATCCCTATCATCATGCCCCATGGACTTATAGAACACACAATACAAATTTGTGGGTGTCTGAACATATTTTTGCATGTAATAGCACTCACCAGGGAGATGTCTATTTCTACATACCTCGCACCATGGTAGGGTAACTTGATTCAAAGGACTCGTAGCTCTAGAGGCCAAGTATTCATGAAATAGGGGAAATTTCTCCTTGTCATGGCCTTCTGATTTGCATCTGATACACCAAATATCTTCTCTTTTGTCTTTTCCCTTGTATTTCTTCATATCTTCAACCTGCAGAGAAAAACTAGTTAGTTGACTCAAGATTTGACTCATACGAGCTGGATTCTCCCATAGGGGCTGATTCTAGCTTCATGGCGATCTCCAGTGCCTCATCCTGCAAAGAAATCTTCTGTTGCATCAGGGGAGATCTGATGTGTGGTAAGAGAGAAACAATGAATCATTCCCTGTTTTGCTCATCTAGGATATGGAAACTCAAGTGGCCTGTCAAGGTTTTAAACCTCTGATTGAACTCCCATACCAGTTCAGCGATTCTCTGCTTGATTTCTTTTAGTTCTGTAATTCACTATGATTCTGACTTGGGTTTCTTGAACTCGACAATTAGCACGTTCTTGATCTCATTCAGTGGTTTAGGCTGGGAAATTCCCTTAACAAAATTCATGTACCATCTCAGTGCATGGTCTCTTAGGGTAGTACTAAACTGATCTCGTTTGACCGCTTCGTTGGTGATGTTCTTAATACTCCATACGGCTTCCTAGAGAAACCAATGATGATTAGGATCTTCAGATCCATCTCCTTTGAAGGTGGGTAACCTCATCTCATCTGCCATAGATCTTCCTAGGTTTCCTGACTNGCTTCGTTGGTGATGTTCTTAATACTCCATACGGCTTCCTAGAGAAACCAATGATGATTAGGATCTTTAGATCCATCTCCTTTGAAGGTGGGTAACCTCATCTCATCTGCCATAGATCTTCCTAGGTTTCCTGACTAAGTAGGTGTTGGGCTACTAGTGATAGTGCTCTGAACGCTCGGGTGACTCTGATTACTCTGATTGCTTAATGTTGTTGAATCAACAGGAGGAGTAATAGTACTTACTTCAAAAATCTGCATAGTTCCTGAAGCTTATGGTTGTTCCTGGCAAGGTTCTTCAGTTTTCCCTTCCTCTGGCCTAACGGACTCTGAATGCTCTTCGTCGGTCAGATCTTCTTCTTCTCCACTATAGAAACCCTTCTCTCCGTAGTTCTTCTTAAATAGGTTCGCAAGAGGAACTTCTCTGAACACTCTCCCACTGCATGTATGTCCATCCTCTGTGTCTCTGTCCCTATTTGAGTTCTTGAACATTAGCTCTTTAATCCAATAGACTACTATATCTTCAATATGTTCTTCTCATGCAATAGCATCTTGATTTTCAACTTCATAAAATGTAAAAAATTTCCTCTAGGTCCCTTAAAGAAGTATCTCTCTGCTTAGCTATACGATTCTACTCTTTCAACAACAAACTCGGTGATATACCCTCCAATGGTACTATCAAACCAGTGATCTACTGCTCTTGACATGACATTATCAACTCTCTTGAACTTCTTGATTAGAGTCAATGTCCAAACCACAGGTGGCCTAGATATGATATCAAACTGAGTATCTGCTAGCCTAGATAACCACTCGTATAGCTCCTTATGAATCCCTCCAAAGAAAATCTCGTGTCTATCAATAAAGATATATCTCTCCAACCAATCTTCTGTACTAATATTAGGGTTCTTGTTATGGGCTTCATCGAATTCCTTTTCTTGATCTTCTATCCACTTATGAATCTTTTTATTTTATGGAAACCACTGTTGGACACACCTACCACACTTCGGGGGGGGTGGTGAATGAGTGTGGGGATCTTTTTCCCAAAACTTCCCTCTTACACAAAAAATCTTTAGTTAACATTCAACATTTGCTCATTACTCATTGCTATCATTTATAATCATTTATATGTGATTACATATCAGCAACATATATCAGCAACATATCATCAACAAATCATCTCCACAAAGAACACAAAGAACATAAGATGTATGTACAATTTTTCTTTTTATTATGGACTTCAATCCAGGGGTTTTCCAACAACAACTGAATAGAGTACAACTCTACAAGAGCACCAGCTCTATATGCAAGACTCAACTTACATTTTCAGCACCAACTGATATGAGGCAACAATCCTCAACAGATATCAATCTGTCAACATAAACAAGTGCATCAACCATGCACCAACCTGTGCCAAACAACCTGTAATCAACTTGTACCATAAACAAGTGCATCCAACCATGTACCAAGTATATACCAATCATGTGTCAAATAATCATCAATAATTACTCATCAATATGTACCAACATCATCAATTATACACCTCATGTATGTGCCAACTCATCAACTGCTTGTCTCAACCATGACTAGTTTTGGATTAGTCAACAACCCCAACTTGAAATAATCATAACTTTGTACCTGTAATGAATAAAGCTCTGAAAATGATACAAAATGTTCTTCAGTGTGTTTTATAAAATTCCTTCAGGTGGCACTACTTGGAACCTCTCATAAAAGGCGTTATAGCAAACATGGCATACCTTGTTGAATTCTGGCTTATTCTAGAGAGCGACCTTGTAGAGTGTGGACCGCACATAATATTCATTGAATTGATCTGAGATTATTACACAACATACTAAATCCTATACCCTAACCAGTACATTTAGTCTCACTAAATTTGGATCTGTTATGAATAATGTATGACGTTTTTACCCGAAACACCTATTTTTGACTAGTTTCAAGACTAGCCACAAACCCTATTTTCCACGGAGTGTAACTCCAAAATTAAAACGACCCACAAGATGAATTTTTTACCAAAGATAATTGGATATGTTTTCTCAATGGAATAGAAATTTCATTGTCTAAATCATTATATAAAAAAATGTTATATTGAAAATGGTGAGATGATCTGTAAATAACATACCTTAGAAAGCACCATCAAAAGAATTTATCCTTCCTTGCATTTCGGCCTTCTTTTCTTCACCTTTCCTCAGAATTTCGGATTATATCCTTGGTTACCTCAGAAAAATATAGATATTCAATATGCTCAAGTGTGATTAAAATGAGAGAGCCTTGCCTCTTATTTATACTCTCCAAGTAGCTTCCTTAAAAACATCTTCTAGGTCACTTGGCCCCACTTTCCTTATTTTAGGGTTAACCCACTTCTAATTTCTCCATTAAATTTATTTTTTATTCACTTTGAATTATAGTACACTCATCACTTCACTTTATTATTTACCTTTTAAAATCCCTTAAACCACTTTGACTACTTTGACCTTTTGGGGCTTCTAGATGGCATGTGAGGGTCCTCCAACTTTGTAAGGCCATAACTCTCAAACCGTGAGGATTTATGTGACATTCCACATACCACTAGAAATGGAATGACATGTACTATTCATATAGAATATTATTGTCTTAAAATATATCATAACTCATACCGTTACCCATCAAACAAACTTGGGTCCATTACCCAAACCTGGGGTCTCCAACTTCTCATGGCCATAACTCTCTAACCGTGAGGAGTTATGTGATGTTATACATACCACCAGAAATGGAATGAAAAGAAATATACATCTAGGATATTTTTACCAACAATTTCCTTGATCTTCATCTTGTTATTCCACATACAAGCATGGGGCCTCCAACCATTCTTCTAGGATAACTCAATCCGCAACGCGACTTCCCGTGAGGGATTTCACCATAAGGGGACCACTTTGGAGTTCATCCATTTTTGCACCTTATCAATCATGATAAGACAATAATGAGAGCATGGTTCCTCCAACCATTCTTATAGGATAACTCAATCTGCAAAGCGTCTTCCCGTGAGGGATTTCACCAAAAGGGGACCACTTTGGAGTTCATCCATTTGTGCACCTTATCAATCATGATAAGACAATAATGAGTCATCTATACATTTTTCCAACAATGCATCATATACCAATGAAACCACTTCGATCCATCTTCATCATGTATCAATGACAACTCATTGATCCATCTTCATCATATCAATGACAACTCATTGATCCATCTTCATCTATGCATTCTCATCAAGGACAATACATATTATATTACATCAATCATCAATCAATCAATCCTTTGACATCAATTAATCACTTGACATTAATCAATCAAACCATTGGCATCAATGACAACATGATCCAACAATATCCCCCTTTGGCATTGATGTCAACACTAATTACCAATTATTGATGTCAACTTGTAGATAAGGCATGCTCTACATCAATATTCAATGTGACTATCTCCCCATAAATAAACATTAATCACATCAATGTGATTAAATCTTCCCCTTTGACATCAATGGAAAAGGGCCATTCTCATCTTGGGGCTGCTCCCCTTTCTTGAACTCTCCTTAGGGCTACTCCCCCTGTCTGAATGCTTTTGATCTTCCTCTGAATAATCTTTCCCCTTTTGAATAAGGGATATCACTCTGATGTAATGCTGAAGATACATCAAACATACTCCCCCTGTGACCATTGCTCCCCCTGAAATTATGCTCCTATGCTCTTTCTTCAAGTATAGGGCTCTTTTCTAGGTATGCATCTGATAAATATCTCCTCCTAGAATCATGGGAAGAAGAATGAATCCCGCTATGGGTATGTCTCCCCTATATTTTCTTCAAGATGAACATTGTGCTACCATATAATGATTATTGGACTTGTTCATGCATCAAACTCATGCCATACCAAGCATCATGAAGCAAAAGATATGTCAACAATGAAATAAAGAATCATGAGCAAAATATAAACCAAGTACATCCTGTACAAAAAGTGTGGTCATCATGCACAATATCTATGTACATCAACATCATGTAATGTGCCAAAAGATATCATCCATGGAATGTATCAATAATATGCCTTTATCAACATGCCAACATGTGCATCTACCAATATGCCAACCATGTGCATCCACCAATATGCCAACCGTGTGCATCTACCAACATGCCAAACAATGTGTCATATCACTCATGATATGTCTCCATCATGAACCAAGTGCCACAATCATGTATCAAGAAAATACCAATGTTGTGAAAATCAAGTAATACCATATATGAGTGTACTACTATGCACCAATACCACAAAATGATGAGTCCCATACATGTATGCCAAGTCCTCCCTAAAACATGTGACAATCATCCTGCCAGTAAGAGCCTCTACTGATGTACTAGAAATGTACCAATCATGCATCACACATAGATCAAACCTTGATGTACAACATGATCACCTCATCAACTCACCAACCATATGTCTCAACATGTAGCCCGATCCATATGCAAAATGAATGCACCATGATATCAACATATTCTTTCAATAATATATCATAAGATATACCAGCCATGTACACCACCATCAACATCAAAAAATGATTAATCCCAGTAGATCAACATCAATCCATACTCTTGGGTTAGTGCCATGCACCCAATATTTATTTTTATTATACCATTATGTGATCTCACCATGAAAACCTGCAACAAACAGTGTCAGAACCTGCAATAAACAATGTCATACCCTGCAATACAGAGTTATACCATCACATCAAACTCCAAGCCATGTGCATTTCCTTTTTCCCAAGGCTTTACAATATATATGTGGCCTGCTGCACAACAGAGCGCGTGTGTACATGACCTATTCAAGGTCAGCACGTGTATGCACATGACTATCACCACTGTCACCCACCTGTGCCTCGGTAGATGACACTTTTGTACTTCCCTTCAATCTTTCATTCTGATCTGGTTTCTTTGTCTTCTTCACCCACTTCTGTAGATGACCCTTATCCTCAGAACTTGAGCTCTGAGCATCCATCTTTTCAAAGATATCTCCCTTTCTTAGTTCATTCCTTCTTCTAGCCATGCTATGTGAAGTCCTCATCATGGACTTTCTTCTTGTGTTCCAACACTCTTGGGATTTGTGGCCAAATCCACTACAGTTGTAGCATCTCATGGAGTTACAGTGAACAACAATGTGTCCTACTTGATCACATCTCCAACACCTTGTGGTGTTATAGAATCTTCCATTATATCTCCTTTCATAAGATCTACATTCAAAAGCTGTGTGACCATATCCATTACATGAATAACAATTCCCATGAAAAATACTTTCATACCTTTTCTTTTGTGTCCCAAAAGTAGCTTTTTGATGTCTTCCTTGCTTTGTTCTTTTGAAATCTTCTTTGTCTTGTGTAGATGGTTGTTTTGCAACATTGTCTTTCTTCTTTGATGGACTTACCTTATGCTTCTTTGAGGTGCTTGCTTCAACATGTGTATCTTCTCCTTTGTATCCAAGACCTGATTTATCACATGGTGGTCTTTGACTTTGCAATATCTCATCCAAGATTCTTGAGCTATTCAAGAATTTTTTTGACTTCTCTACCTTCTTTCTAAGGTCAACGATTTCAGCTTCTAGCTTATAACATGACTCCTCGTTTTCATTTATTTGAATATTCAATAGTGACTATTATTTTGGCTTCTTCAATTTGGGTCTTGAGATGAATAATGGTTTCAAAACTTTTGCTAATCTCATCATCTATATTCATGTCTTCTTTTCCATTCTTTAGTCTTGTGATCTCTTCTTCCTTTTATTCTAATTTAGAACTCTCTTCTTGTTCTTTGAGCATTCCCTTTAACTTCAATATGTGCCTTTGACTCCTCCTAAGAAACTTCTTAGTGTTATCCGAAAGATAGTTATAGTGTGTATAAAAATGATCACTCCTATACATGTATAAACCCTCTTCAATTTCCTTTTGAAGTTCTAAT
>JASDQU010739288.1:262567-277396 GCA_032191745.1 Picea mariana | reverse complement strand
TTAAAATGAGAGAGCCTTGCCTCTTATTTATACTCTCCAAGTAGCTTCCTTAAAAACATCTTCTAGGTCACTTGGCCCCACTTTCCTTATTTTAGGGTTAACCCACTTCTAATTTCTCCATTAAATTTATTATTTAAATAATTTATTTTGTATTCAATTTGAATTATAGTACACTTATCACTTCACTTTATTATTTACCTTTTAAAATCCCTTAAACCACGTTGACTACTTTGACCTTTTGGGGCTTCTAGATGACATGTGAGGGTCCTCCAACTTTGTAAGGCCATAACTCTCAAACCGTGAGGAGTTATGTGACATTCTACATACCACCAGAAATGGAATGACATGTAATATTCATATGGAATAGTATTGTCTAAAAATATATCATAACTCATACTGTTACCCATCAAACAAACTTGGGTCCATTACCCAAACCTGAGGTCTCCAACTTCTCATGGCCATAACTCTCTAACCGTGAGGAGTTATGTGACGTTCTACATACCACCAGAAATGGCATGACAAGAACTATACATCTAGGATATTTTTACCAACAATTTCCTTGATCTTCATCTCATTATTCCACATGCAAGCATGGGTCCTCCAACCATTCTTCTAGGATATCTCAATCCGCAAAGCGTCTTCCCATGGGGGATGTCACCATAAGGGGACCACTTTGGAGTTCATCCATTTGTGCACCTTATCAATCATGATAAGACAATAATGAGAGCATGGGTCCTCCAATCATTCTTCTAGGAGAAATCAATCCGCAAAGTGTCTTCCCGTGAGGGCTTTCACCATAAGGGGACCACTTTGGAGTTCATCCATTTGTGCACCTTATCAATCATGATAAGACAATAATGAGTCATCTATACATTTTTCCAACAATGCATCATATACCAATGAAACCAAATTGATCCATCTTCATCATGTATCAATGACAACTCATTGATCCATCTTCATCATATCAATGACAACTCATTGATCCATCTTCATCTATGTAATCTCATCAAGGACAATACATATTATATTATATCAATCATCAATCAATCAATCCTTTAACATCAATCAATCACTTGACATCAATCAATCAAACCATTGACATCAATGACAACATGATCCAACAACCACCTTGACATTACCTCAAGAAGATTCTGGTCCCGACAACGAAACCATTTTTTGGCACAGGGGCATACCCAGGGTTCAGCTCTAAGAGCACACCAGCAAGCCCTAACTACTGGTCCTTTAGGAAACACCTGCGAGGCAGATGCAATCTCACCCAAAGTAGCTATTGGGGAGGTGTAGGATAGAGATGTATACAACCAAAGGGAATACCAAGTGGATCTAATACAAGAGCAATGTAGCATTTATATATCATTTACCAGTTAATATCTACTCCGCAGAACATCCATCAAATCCAACACATTATTGCAATAACAGTATACCAAGTGACAAAGAACATAGCATCAATCACACACACACCACAATATATATGCGGTTCACCCTCTCTCTAGGGATACATCCATAGAACTATGCTTTATAATATATTAAGATGAAGCATACAGTTCTTGTCTGCACTCTCAGCTAGCAGATCTTTTTTCGTCTCTTCTTTATCTCTCCCCTTCCTGCACACATAGCTGCAGGACTGATATTCACACCCAGTTGAATATCTTACAATACCAGAAGGCTCTACACTCAACACTTCTCTCTCACACAATCGTACTCAATCGATCACACAATAGTAATGAATCCTCAACCAACTTAGTACCAATAGCAACAACAACAACAACCCATCTGAGGTCCTTTAGACCTCTATTTATACATTACAATAGCTCACTGACAGACTTAGGTCAAGACCTAAGTGTCAAAACCCTGGATACAAAAACCCTAGATCAACTTGACCCACATTTTCAGGGCTTCGCCAGCCTGTGTTTCTTTCCTTCTCGCGCGATGCTCCAAAGCATCCAATGGTAGATTTTTCCTCTTTCTGAGTTGTCCATGATCCATCTTCCTTGTTGATCTATCATCCTTGATCTCCTCATCCAACGTCTTTCTTTCTCTTACTTTGCTCCATCTTTTTTTCTCTTTTGCTTACTTCGACCCAGTAACAGTCACTGTGTCTTTTGCGCAGTTCACATTTTTCCTTTTCTTCCTTGATATTCGCTTGCTTTCATAACCAAGGGCCAATAGTTGATCAACCAAATTTCATGCTCTGACTGTGTATTGGTCGATGCTAAATACACATCTCCTCATTTTTCTGGAGAATTCTTTCCTTCAGTCGACTAATTTTTGTTAGATCCAGAACTTTTCTCACCATCCTTAGACTTGCAGTCCCTTTTGTAATGCCCAAATTTACCACACTTCCAGTGTCTTCTTGTCAACTAAACTAGGAATTTAGATCTACCCTTCGTCTTAGACCGTTGACCCAAGAATTTACCTTAACCTATGTCAACTAGTTGACATCTCACCATTAAGGCATCCTTGGTTGATTCTTACATATTCTTCTTCATAATTTCCTCTAATATTATATATGCAACAACGTCTTCAAGAATTAATGTGATTTCATTATTCCCAATAGCCACAACTAGACTATCCCATGACTATGGAAAAAATACAACATATTAATACATTTCTTTTGCTCAATGATTTTAATATGAATAGAGAATAACTGACTTATCACAATATTGAATGCATTCAGGTGCTTTTTTATTAATCTACCATCACTCATCGTCAAAATATACAATTTCTTTTGAAGAAACAACTTGTTTACTAGGGATTTCGATTGGTAGAAGCTTCCCAACTTGTCATACAGTTTCTTTGTAGTTTCTTTGTCCGATACATTAAGTAGTACTGAATCTCCAAGGAAAAGTCAGTTTGAGCTCCTTGCCCTTTTTTCAAGTTTCTCCCATTCTTCCTTCAACATACCCGTCATAATTGTTCTTGGACTCACAACTACCCATTGTTCTCGATCTACAAGGAGATCTTCCATTTTGAGCTTCCAAAGCTCAAAATTCTAACCATTAAGTTTTTCTATCTCTATCCTTGAACTGCTTGTCATTATTTTAGGCACAAATTAAATATCACTTCCTTACAACTCCTACTAGACCTAGGTTAAGCTCATATCCAATATCTACTTAACCTTTCTCTGATATTACTTGTACACAGAAAATAAATGAGCTACGATACCACCTGTAGATAAAATAACACTCACACTAAACCAACCAGGAAAGAGAAGACATAATTAAACAAAAATAATCAATGACAATCACACATTACATAGAGATTTTACCCTGGAAACCCTTAATCGATGTTGACAGGCGTAAGTGACACACCATCAACTGGAAGGATAAACCCGGTCCGGGGTTGTCTAATTAACCCAAACCATTTGGTATGACCTATCCTGACGGGTTTAATGGCTCCGTTAGCCAACTAGGGTCCTAAAGATAGCAAAAGGAAATAAACTAACTAAAGAAAATATTCTAACAATCGATGCAATAATTACAAATATTTATCTAAGAATGTGAATATACAAATGAGTATGAACAATTTAAATACAGTTTACAAGGTTTGCATGAAATCTTGCGAAAATGATTGTTTGATAAATTTTCTGAATCAAATATGAACAACACTTCTTTTTGGTTTTTTTAAATATATTAAACAAATAAATACTAAATTAATACGATTGAAACAATGACACAAAAACAGTCAAAGATAATTAATGCAATCACTATTTCATTCATAAACAACTCTAAATAAAAGAAAAGAATGCATCTACTAACCTCTAACTGATTAGTCAATTGATTTTATCTTCCTGTGTTGTATGAGCTCATGCCTGTACTGTTGTTAAGGGAAAACTATAACAGAACAATACTAGCACTTCCAGAATACATTCAAAGAAATATTTGATATTGGAGTAAATTAATAACAACATAAATGCATCTAATTAAACATCCTATGATCTTAGGATGCTCAATATTTAAGAATGAGAGAAAACTCAGATCTGAATATTTATATTATCCAACATTTAACATTAAGAATAAATTCAGAAATAATCAAATGATAGATCAATCACACATAAAAAATGGAATAAGAAATTATGGACAACATATAATATTTAACAGTATGAAAACACCATATGATGACAAGCTAAAGCTAAAATCAGCCATAATAACATTCTCATAATAAAACAGTAATGAAAGAATGAAATGGAATAAGCATCACACAGGTCTAAAACCAAAGGTGAATTGCTTTCCCATATTCTTTTTCAAAATCACATGTCCATACTGTATTCCATCAAAAGTTGTCCTGGTACATTAAGCAACACCAACTATTTAAACAAGTCTTGGATCAATAACCTCTTATCATGCAAGATAGAGGGTAATCCCTAAAAATCAGTTTGTTTTGCAAAAATAGAATAACAACAAGAATATTCCTGTAAGAGTTTATATCAAAAATAATTACAAAAATGACATTGTTCTAAACAAAATGAAAAGTCACTAAGCCATTGAGCATATAATCCATGATTTATTCTCCTTGAAAATAACATTATAAACTGTTGTTTTCCTGAAAAAGAAAAAACGAAATCGAATTTTAGATAACAATACGAACTAATAATTTCAAAAGATAAGCTATAGGTTTTTGTAGCTAGCTACAGGTTTCTATAGCTAGTCTAAAATAGTAAAAAAAATAAAAAAAATCTATCTATTTTATTTTTCCAACCGAATCAAATAAAAAAAGAATCAAAAAAACTTTTAACATTTCATAGATTAGACAGAGAAGCATCTGAATTTATGAAGGTGTTTAAATTTTTGAGTTTTTAGCAAACACATTACCAGCCTACTCAATCCTCTTGTTTGCCAAATTTAATTCTGAATTACTCTATTCCTTATGCTTGCGGTTTTTATTCACAATTGATTTGTTAATGAAACCCTGATTCGGCTCATTAATAGGAGGGTTTTTATCCTTTAATACATCTAAGACCTCTTCCAATGATTTTCTGGGCATGAAATCAAACTGTGGCTTTCTCCCAATGGGTTTCGAACAACATTAGAGGGTCGATCTGTGATAGCATGGTCTTCTTGTGAATCAACACACAAGTTTTCGACAGTAGGGTTAGACATGCAGGAGTTGGGGTTTTTATTGAGATGGAGAGGCAATTCTACTGCAGTGTCAGGTAGGGTAAAATAATTTCGAAACAAGAAATATTCCCAACTATCCCTAGCCTTAGATAGATGTGATAGCACAAGRATTCAAATTAGACCATGGTAAGAAAAAAAAGGCWTGACATGGGATTTACCTCTATCTTTGATAAAGCTTAGAAATTTTCTATAGACTCATAAACAGAAGAAGGGAATATATAACTTGGAACCCAACAAAACCAATAACAGGCTTGAATCTCTGAGCAAAACAAACAAAAACACTTACCTCARCCGCAAAGAAATTTTGAGATTTTTCCCTCCAAAGAACGATATGTATCTCTAAAAATGTGTGATTTCTTAACAAATGGCCCACTTAGAAGGTAAATGACCCATTTACGAAATGGGTTTAAAGGGTTTGGACAAATTCATAACCGTTTTCTCAGAAACCTTCCCACAAAAACGTGTCTCAAATAAGAAATTATGGGTTTTAAAACAAAAAAAAAAAACTTACGAGTCATTTGGTTGGATTCGCATCACAGGTTCCATTGCCACTGTGAAAAGGATACATGAGACATCACAGAGTGTGGGTTTTGTTTCCAGAAGATGAGGAGCAGAGAAAAGTCTGTGTGAATTGTAATGGCACAAAAATTGCAGAGTTTGGGGGTTGTCATAACCCAGAAAAATGAGTTGGGGAAAACGATAACCAGAGTGTTCGTAAAAATCCAAATTGTTTCTCACAATGAGTTCCAAAACTACAGAGTGAAAAACCCTATGTGCATAATGAATATCTTCATCAATGTTTTGGGTTAGCAAGGTAAGGCGAAAACACAAGTACAACATGCTTGTACTCGTTTGCATGAAAGTTGATATGACAATTAAACTTATGAGAAGGATATCAACAACCAACCAAGGTTCTTAATGCATCAAAACATTTCCCCAATGAACTATAAAACCATTGAATTCATAACAACCATGATAGAACAATAGTTTTGATAATGGACTAATCAACCTTTTCACAAGATTTGAAATTTGATCACATATGGGTGTCTTTTAAAATGATATTTTTAAGGAAAAGGTTTTGAAACCAAACCAAGTTTTAAGTTTAAATTCATGCTTACAGTCATGAATTAAACACAAAACAAATGAAAATGCAAACCACAAAAACTCAATAAGGTAAACTTAACCCAATAATCACCTTGAAACTCGGAAACATAAACTTTTACAAATGAAAGGTGTGTTGAAAAGTCAACAAGCAACATGCGTCTAATTTACTTTTCCCTTAAATAAATTGGACAATAAATATTAATCTATTATCTCATAATTAGTTGAAATAATTAACTGAAATGGAAAATCAGTTAACTATGGGAAATTCGAGTTCAACTTGGCTGGTAAGACATGGAGGCAACTTGAAGTTGTAACTGAGTTATAAGTGTAGTTATGAGAGTTGTGAAGTAGTTTAACTCAGTTAAGTGAGTTAATCCCAATTGTACTAGTTGAAACTAAACTTGCACTAGTGAGAGTTCAGTGAATTAATTATTAATTAATTCACAATCAGTGAACTCACATGCAACTGAAGATTCGCCACGATTAACTACATGCATGTCAGATCCAGTGGAGACCCAGTTGAGATAATAGGTGAAAGGGACAGTTTGGATATCAGTTGTGATTGAGTGAAGTGCACTCATGAAATCACACATGTAGTGGATATGCTTATGAGCATGTGCAAACTAGGCAATTCGAATTCATTGTGAGAATTATAATTGCAGGGATTGTGCAGAGGAGGCAGGTTGTCTGGAGACAGAATATTGGCACATGAATTTGTCAATTTTTGTATGACAGTGTGAGATGATTTTATTGTACTAAGAGCTCTTGGATTAGAGTTTTGTATGAGATTGTTTCATGATCCATGATATACATAATATATGATAGTGGGGTTTTTAGCTTTACGCTTTCCTAGAAAAATTTCTATGTTATGTGTTCTTGATATTTCACTTTGTGATCATGGTTTAATTTCCGCAAGAATATTAGTAGAAGCGATTATGTATTTAACAATGGCATATAATTGTTAGATTAGGATAATCGCAGGAAATACATTAATTGTATTGAAATTTCTACATGGTATCAGAGCCACGGAGCTATGGAAGTGAGGTGTGAAAATAATAGTATTTTTGCAGGTCCCGTCTCTGGCAGGGTGCGACGACATAGTACTGAAAACTTCGCACACATCTGAGAGAAGAAATTCTCGCAGCCTACTCAAAGGAGAGGTGCGAACTTCCTTAGGATTATCGTGGGCTGCTTAAAGGAGAGGTGTGAACCTCCCTCACCCCACAGTGCATTACAGTGAGAACTCTCTCATAAGGTTCCCAGGCTATACACAGGTGGGGTGCGAACTTCCCTCAGGCTAGTAACTGGTCAGGTGCGAACCTCCCAGGGAAAGAAGGATTGTAGCAGTTGAGTTTGTGGTTGGATAAAATTCAAATTTTCAGAAGGACTTTCTTGGTGCTATAGTTAATTCAAGATCGAAATGTCTTTCAATGGCTTGAGGTTGTAGTATGCACTCAAGGGCAGTTTGAACTACATTGCTTGGAAGGATAGGATGGAGGCAGTACTCGAAGACAATGTCTTGAAGGAATACATTGACAAATATGTTCCTAAGCTGGATGCGACAGACACTGTAAATCTTGATGCAAAGACAGTGGCAAAGGCGAGGAGGATTCTATTGGAGGAAGTACAAGACCACATTGTCTCAAGTCGCCATGGGAAAGCCACACCACATGCAATGTGGAAGGTTTTGATGGATCTGTTCCAAAAAAACAGTGACCATAGGAAATTGGCGCTCAAAGATAAACTTAGGAAGATCAAGATGGAGAAGGGCGACTCCATTCCACAATATCTCACGAAGTTTGTCCAATGTCGAGATGAGCTTGATAGTGTGGGAATAACAATCATTGTTGATGATTTGGCGAGCTTGTCTCTCCTAGGACTTCCTAAGTTTTGGCACAGTTATCAAGACTCTGTCAATGGAAGGGAAAAATTTCTAGATTGGGAATGACTATGGTCGGATCTAGTGCAGGAGGAGTTCAGGCGGAACACCAGAGATGGATCTTCATCAAAGCGTGATGATGAAGAGGATTGTGCTTTGACTGCCAAGGCAAGGAAAGGGAAAGGGGAGAAATTCCATTCAAAATCCGAGTCTAAAGTCAAGAAGCTGGATTTCTTGAAAGTGAAGTGTTTTTACTGTCATGAACATGGGCATCTCGCTACTAACTGTCTGCAGAAGAGGAAGAACAAGACGGTTGCTGGAGCTACAATTGGTGAGGCTCGTGTCTTGCAATTTGAACTTGACTTCTCTTTGATTGCATGCATGGCTTCAAGTGCATCGGGATCAGTGTGGTATTTTGATAGTGGCGCCTCCTACCACATGACAGGAGATAAAAAGTCTTTCAGTGACTTGGAGGAGAAAGATATCAGAATGCATATAGAGATGGGCAACGATGGATGATACAGTGCGACTAGTATTGGTACCATTACCTTTCATAGGGAGTCAAGTAAACCATTTCAATTGAAAAATGTTATGCATGTTCCAAGTCTGAAGAAAAACCTAGTCTCAATCGCAATGTTGGAGGACAAAGGCTATGATGTTACTTTTAGCGGTGGAAAAGCCTACTTGCGACATAAAGAAATGGGTCAATTCAAGAAGATAGGAATTCGAGTTAAGAATCTCTACATGCTGGAGGTAGATGGCTGTGGTGCCATGGTGGGCAAGGCAGAAAAAGTGGTGAGTCGGGATGAGGGTGAATTATGGTACAGGCGATTGGGCCATCTTTATCATGGAGCCTTGAAGATCATTCAAGAAATATCTACTAGACTTCCAATGGGAACACTTGCTCAGTTAGATCAGTGCAAGGGGTGCACCCTGGGGAAGTATGTAAAGTCCACCTTTCATGAAAAGGAGAGCCATGCTTCGGTGATCCTAAAGAGAATTCACACAAACGTGTGTGGACCATTCTCGGTTGCTTCAACAACAAAACATAGGTATTATGTTATTTTTGTTGATGACTTTTCTCATAAATGCTGGATCTTCTTCATGCAAAAGAAGGATCAAACATTCTCAAAGTTCTGTGAGTTTAAAGCATTGGTGGAGAAAGAGTCGGGGAAGCAAGTGAAAGCTCTAAGGAGCAATAATGGTGGAGAATACATCTCTAACGAATTCAAATACTTCTGCAGGAGAGAAGGAATTCAAAGAGAACTCATAGTGCCTCATAACCCACAACAAAATGGGGTCACAGAGAGGAAGAACAAAATGATCGTGGGTGCAACACGAGCGATGTTGCATGATCAAGGCCTACCAATGCATTTGTGGGCAGAAGCATGCAATATTGCGGTTTATGTGCAAAACCGTTGTTCTCATAGAATACTTGGCATGAGTACACCTGAAAAATCTTTCACTGGTAAGAAACCTAATGTTTCTCATTTTAAAATTTTTGGCTCATCTATTTTTGTGCATGTGAACAAGGATTCCAAGAAGAAGTTGGAACCGACTGCTGAAGTTGGGATCTTTGTGGGGTACACAGAAACACCCCATAATTATCATGTGTATTTTCCTAAAAATAAGATGATTTTTATGCGACGGGATATAAAATTTGATGAGGGGAAAGCCATGCGGTTGTTGCTTGAGAGGGAGCTAGACTTGCATGCAGAAGAGGAACTGCTGGTTCCCAAAGATGAGTCTCAAGATGTGGATCATGTTGGAGAATAACCTTAACTTACATTAGTTTATACCTAGCTTAGACTCCTAGATCTTGGTTAATACATTCATTTACACTTTATTTCACCTAATTTGGACACATAGAGAAGAAGGGTGCCTCATCCCTAGATTTTAGGGAAAACTGCTATTTTTAGATCAAGACTCAACTCTCGATTCTTGATTTTCTTGATTTATTCTTGATTTTCTTGATTTATTCTTGATTTTCTTGATTTATTCATGATTTATTCCAACTCCCCAATGCAAAAAATCATCTATTATTGGTGAATTTGCACCTCCTCTTTGAGTGAGAGATTTATTCCTTAATTAATGATTTTTGTCGTTACTATTATTAGTAACTACTATTTCGGGTCAGTTAAGTGAGTTGGAACTGCTTCTCTTGTCAGTGAAGTGAGATTAAGTGAGCTAATGTGCATCACTTGAATCTTGTGGACACTAATGAGTGTGTGACATGTATCTTTAGTGGTCTAGGTCGAACTATGTAGTCTCCCTTAGCTTATGACACCTATTTTATCTATTTCTAGCTTTTTTTTACTAGAATTTCTATGTTGGAAATTCTATATATTCACCTCCTCTCTTCTTTTTGATGATGGTTGCTCATGTATATTCATTTTTTATAAATATAATTCTCTAATTTATGGAGAAAAAACTTTCTCTCATCTCTTGAATATCAGCAAATTGTTTGTGTTCAATTTAACTAGAATTCTAGATCTATCGGGGTTTCTGCAGGAATTCTACATGGTATCAGAGCTAGATTGAATCTAGTGGATTGTACATGATTTTATTTGTAGGTATAGATCATCAGGAGGTGCAACAATAAGAAATGGATCATATCTCTCATCCCACAAAACTCATTCTAAATCCTTTCAATTACTTCGAATGGAAGACAAAGATCTCTCTGCTCCTCCAAAGCAAAGGGCTTTACAGGGTAAATGGGAACGGAGAAAGAACCGACTATTGTAGCGGAGAAGATAAAGTATTTCAATAAATTAGATGAATCAATTGGGATGATATGCCTATCAATTTCCAGAGATCTCCTCTTTCATGTCAGTAGAGCCACTACTCCCGATGTGGTCTGGACCACATTGGAAGGACTATTCGGCAAGCAGGATGTAATGAGAGTGCATCAACTGGAGAATGAACTCATATCCCTAAGACCAATTCATTTCAGAAACCTATAAGAATTATTCACCAAGTTCAAATTCCTCATCGTTGAACTTAATGCATGTGGAATCACGAAAGAGGAAGAACAACTCATCCTTTCAATTCTCTCGAAATTAGGCCTTGAATATTCCGTATTTGTGTTGTCTTTTCAAGCATCTAAATTGACTCAGGAAAAATGAAAAATGCCTCCATTGAATGATTTCATTGCAGAATTGACTCAAGAGAAAGCTAATTTATTCCAAATGGGTTCCATCAAGCGTTCCAAGAACCAAACACTTGCGGCTACTAATGCTCCAAAGAACAGTGGAAAAGACAAGAAAAAAGGAACGAGTAAATTTCCTGAATCGAAGAAGGAGAGATCCACACAATCTTCAGATAACTCTTCTGAGCCTAAGGGTAAGAAGAAGAAGGAAAGAACACTTTGCAGCTACTGTTCCAAAGGTTTTCATCCCAAATAAAATTGCATGAGGAAGACTATCGATGAGATGGCTAAGCAATTGAAGTAACACAATCTCATGGTGCCCAAAAATGCAAAGAAGAAAGATGATAGCAGAACGGGAGGGAGAGCACGAGATGGTCATGCTTTAATGGCTGTCACATCCACTCCATCATATTGGATCCTTGATTTAGGTGCATTGAACCATATGGATGCATCAAAAGATGAATTTTCCTCCATCGAAGAAAACACCAGATTCCCAATTTACTTGGGAGATGCCACACCCGCAAAGGTGTGCGGAGAAGTAATTGTTGATCTTGAAGGGGGATGATTTACAAATGTGCTTCATGTTCCCTCGCTGTCTGCAAATCTTCTCTCGATATATCAGATCACTCATTCCAGCTCTGGAAGGAAGGTGGATTTCACTTCAGACTCCGCAGTGATTACTGACATTTCCACAGGCTCACAACTTGCACATGGAATTGCAGATCATGGTTCTCATTTGTATTTCTTCTCCCACTTTGTTCCTAAATCTATTAGCAATGTATTTATGTCACAATCTAATGATATCAGCAGGTTATGGCATGAAATATTTGGCCATCTAAACTATAAGTACTTGCATCAACTCAGCAAGGAAAACATGGTAGAAGGATTGCCAGCTATTAAATTCACAAGCGATGTATGTCAAGGATGCATTCTTGGCAAGCATCCAGAGCAAAAGTTTGACAAATGGAAGGCACAGAGAGCTTCTTCACCTCTTGCGATGATTCACAGTGACATCACAGGCCCATTCCTGCAGCCTTCAATCAGTAAGGCTCGATATGTACTCACCTTCATAGATGATTTCTCTCGCTTTACTTGGGTATTTTTTTTTAGATTAAAATCGGAAGTATTTGAATGCCTTATAGAATTTAAAGCACTTTCTGAGAATGAGTCTGGGTGTAATATTAAGATACTCCGTACTGATAATGGGGGGGAGTATGTCAACAAAGATGTGCAACAACTTTGTATTGATGCAGGTATACAACTACAACACACAGTGCCATATACACTACATTAGAACGGTGTTGCAGAGAGGAAAAACCGGTCCTTAAAAGAGATGGCCAATTGTATGCTACAGTCAAAATCATTAGCTCCCAAGCTATGGGATGAAGCTATTAATTGTGCAGCATACATTCAGAACCAATTTCCTCACAAATCACTCAAAGGCACCACTCCTTTTGAATGTTGGACTAGTAAGAAACCGAAAGTGTCGCACTTTTGTATTTTTGGTTCACGAGCATGGGCTCACATTTCGACAAATAAGAGGAAGGATTTGGAGCCTCAAAGTGTTGAATGCATATTTGTTGGATATCCTAAAGGTGCCAAAGGATATATATTGCTGGACTCTCACACTGAAAATTTCATTCTAGCTCGAAGTGTGAAGTTTGAAGAAGAATCATTGGATGATTTTTCAAAAGACCCTGTCGAGGAACCGCTTGTTGTCACTGATGAGGAGGAGTCAGAAACTTCTTCGAGCACTTTAGAGAAGCCATCAGAGCAGCATTTTGGGTCTTATATATAGGATTAAGAGCAGGTCATGGCTTCTCCAACTCAGTTTTCAACTTGGGTAGAGAAAACCCTGCAAGATGCAGGTGAACTAGTCGGTGATCCTGCGGATACAAGAAGAACTAGATCATAGTTTTTTGGGGATCCTCAAGCCCTGGATGCCACAGAACCTTTTCTGCCCATACATTTCTATATGCCACTTGGTTTAGATCCAAAGTCACACTCTGAGGCTGCTGGAAACCCACTCTGGGAGGTTTCCATGGATGAAGAGTACTCTACTCTTATGGACAACAACACATGGGACTTGGTTCCATTTCTGAAAGGAAGAAATCTTGTTCGATGCCTATGGATATATCGAACAAAGATTTCTGCATATGGTGAGATCAGCAAGTACAAAGCTCAACTTGTCACAAAAGGATACTCACATGTACATGGCATAGACTACACAAAGACATTTGCACCTGTTGCAAAAATGGACTCCATTCGACTAGTTTTGGCCATTGCCTCTTCTCGCAGATGGGAAGTTCACCACATGGATGTGAAGAGTGCATTTCTTCATGGAGATCTCAAGGAGGATATCTATATGGAGCAGCCATAGGGATACATTCATAACTCCTCCCTCGTTTGCAGATTAAAGAAATCTTTGTATGGCCTAAAATAGGCTCCTAGAGCCTGGTATGCAAAGATGGATTCTTTCCTGGTTTACATTGGATTCATTCGATGTAAATCTGATCCAAATGTTTATTTGTTGCAACATGATGATTCCCTTTTTCTGATAGAACTTTATGTAGATGACTTACTGATGATAGGGAACCTTACTTCAGCTATTGATTCGGAAAATTCAACATTGCATGATCGATTTTCCATGACAGATTTGGGACTGTTGCACTACTTTCTTGGTCTTGAAGTTTCTCAGTCTACTTTAGGGATCAAGATGGCACAGTCTAAGTATGCATCAGATATACTTTTCCAATTTCAGATGACAGAATGCAAGCCAACAACATCTCCCTTTCTTTCAGGGGTTAGATTTGAGGATGTGGGTACTACACTTTTGGTGGACAGTACACTATATCGGCAGTTGGTTGGGAGTTTTTTGTATCTTACTCACACCTGACCTGATATCTCTTTTGTAGTAGGAGTTTGTTCCAGATATATGCAGGAGTCTCATGAGCTTCACTGGAATGTTGTAAAGAGAATCCTTAGATATGTGAAAGGTACTCCCAATTTTGGTATCTTTTATGCTGCAGATTGCCCACTTTCACTAATTGGGTACACAAATTCTGATTGGGCTGGCGATGGTACGGACCACAAGTCCACCTCTGGTTATGTTTTCAGCATTGGTTCAGGGCCATTCTGTTGGTCTAGTAAGAAGCAATCCATGATTGATTTATCTACAACAGAGGCAGAGTATAGAGGTGCAGTGAATGCAGCTACACAGGTTGTTTGGTTGCGCAGGCTTCTCTCCAAGTTTGGTATTCAATATCCACTTCCAACTATCATATTTTGTGACAATCAAGGGTCCATTCCGATATCGATTGATCCAGTTCAGAGGTAGAGGACCAAGCACATTGAGATTCACATGAATCACATCCGCGAGCTAATCTATGACAGAGTCATTTCACTGTAGTACTGCCCCACAGAGCATAAGATTGCAGACATCTTCACCAATTCCTTCACTGAAAAGAAATTTTCAGAACTGAGAGCTATGCTTGGAGTGGTGGAGATAACTGAGTAGGTCACTTTTGGCCACTCAGCATTTTTTTTTCCTCTTTTTTTTTTTT
>JASDQU010739288.1:242033-262336 GCA_032191745.1 Picea mariana | reverse complement strand
CTTACATTAGTTTATACCTAGCTTAGACTCCTAGATCTTGGTTAATACATTCATTTACACTTTATTTCACCTAATTTGGCCACATAGAGAAGAAGGGTGCCTCATCCCTAGATTTTAGGGAAAACTGCTATTTTTAGATCAAGACTCAACTCCCGGTTCTTGATTTTCTTGATTTTCTTGATTTATTCATGATTTATTCCAACTCCCCCATGAAAAAACTCATCTATTATTGGGGAATGCGCACCTCCTCTTTGAGTGAGATATTTATTCCTTAATTAATTATTTTGCTGTTACTATTATAAGTAACTACTATTTTGGGTCAGTTAAGTGAATTGGAACTGCTTCTCTTGTTAGTTAAGTGAGCTTAAGTGAGATAATGTGCATCACTTGAGTCTTGTGGACATTAATGAGTGTGTGACATGTATCTTTAGTGGTCTAGGTCGAACTATGTGGTCTCCCTTAGCTTATGACACCTATTTTAACTATTTCTAGCTTTTTTTGACTAGAATTTCTATGTTGGAAATTCTATATATTCACCTCCTCTCTTCTTTTTGAGGATGGTTGCTCAGGTATATTCATTTTTTATTAATATAATTATTTATGGAGCAAAAAATTTCTCTCATCTCTTGAATATCAGCAAATTGTTTGTGTTCAATTTAACTAGAATTCTAGATCTATCGGGGTTTCTGTATTTGCCTAACAGTAAGATGATTGTTATGCGATGGGATATAAAATTTGATGAGGGGAAAGCCATGTGGTTGTCACTTGAGAGGGAGTTAGACTTGCATGCAAAAGAGGAACTGCTGGTTCCCAAAGATGAGTCTCAAGATGTGGATCAACCACATGAGGAGGTTCATGGAGTGGAGGAAAGCACTCAAGTAGAGCCATCCATCAGAAATGGAAGAAAGCGCACTACGAAAGCTGACAGATTGAGACTAGATGTTGCACAGAATGTAGGAGCCCCTACTTCACAGCGCAGACAGAGACAGTCTCCTGATCGATTTACTAGATACATGGCTCTCATGATAAAATGTATTGTGACTGAACCATCTTCCTTTCAGGAAGCAGTGTAGGATCCCACTTGGGTTGATGCAATGGTGGAGAAGTATGACTCCATTGTCAAAAACAGTGCATGGGAAATTGTCCCAAGACCGGTCGACAAATCAATGGTGGAGGGTAAGATTTTAATCATTGTTCTTTATGTTGATGATTTAATACTGACTGGTGATGAGCAGTTGATACACTCATGCAAGGAAGACCTTGCAAAGGAGTTCGAGATGAAGGATTTGGGCCTTCTTCATTATTTCCTTGGATTGGAAATATGGCAGCGAGATGGTGAACTTTTTGTGTCTCAAGGCAAGTATGCAAGGGAGATACTGAGTAAGTTTCACATGGAAGGATGCAAACCCATGGATACTCCTCTTCCAGGAAACTGGAGGAAAGAGGATGCTACTTCTGGAGAGGTAGTGGATGCTACTATCTATCGACAGTTAGTAGGTTTGCTAATGTATTTAGTGAACACGAGATCATACATTTGCTATGTGGTTAACCAACTAAGTCAAGCGATGGTTAAGCCTACCAAACTCTTTTGGAAGGTGGGTAAGCATGTCCTGAGATATCTGAAGGGCACATCTGAGTATGGATTATGGTACAGATAGATGGATGAGGTGAAGTTGCATGTCTTCATGGATGCAGATTGGGCGGGCAGCCCAATTGATCTGGATTTTATGAGCAGAATGAAATGAATATAGATTATTAACAGGTGCTTAACAAAAAATAACAGAGATACAGTAAAACTGATTTTCTATTCAATAAAGAAATAAGTTGGAAACTGTAAAATACAACGGAAATAAGCTTGCTGGAATGGTGGCAGCTTATCTCTGAGAAGAGATGTGATAGTTGCGCTCATTCACAAGAAAATGATTACAATGAGGCTCTCAAGGATTTTTTACAATAAACAAGAGTTTCCTAAACATCCAAAAATCTAACCCTAGGAGATGAAGCACCAAAAGTCATGTGGGCCTCGTTTGGGTAAGTCAGGACATCAACTTCCCATGGTCATAACTTTTGCATACAATCTCTGTTTTAGGCGTATGATAGCCCATTAGAAAGATCTATCCGAGGACTACAACAGTTGCACAAAATTTCATGATGAAAATTTTCAACAGCAACATACCCCAAAAAACGTCGTTTAGGGCCTCAAAACGGCTCTGGAAGTCCAGGACCCAAAAAACTGCTAAAAATAGTAAATTATCAAAATTGCTAGAAAGCTATTTTGAGCCAGCTGAAAAATGTGGGTGGCCACCGATATCCACCTGGATCACCAATGGACATAAAGAGCACATCAGGGGGGATCTTTATTATCGGATCTACAGTTGTTTCTTGGTACAACAGGAAACAAAGATCAGTGGCACTTAGTTCAGCGGAAGCAGAATACATGGTAGCAAGTCAAGCTACATGTGAGGCTATCTGGATGAGAAAGATCTTGGTTGTTTGTTGGTTCTCATTTAGATCTGACATTGATTTATTGTGATAATCAGAGTTGCATTAAACTCTCGATTAATCCTGTGTTTCATGACATATCTAAGCATATAGATATCTGGTATCATCATCTTAGAGATTGTGTGCAGCAGAAGATCATGTTGCTTCAATACATTCCTACGAAAGATCAGGATGCAGAAATTCTGATGAAGATGCTCACCGGGAGCAAATTCGAATATCATAGAGACAGGATTGGGGTGAAGGATAATCCCTTTCTTGTTGAGAGGGAGTGTTGAAAAGTCAACAAGAAACATGTGTCTAATTTACTTTTCCCTTAAATAAATTGGACAATAAATATTAATCTATTATCTCATAATTACTTGAAATAATTAACTGAAATGGAAAATCAGTTAACTATGGGAAATTCGAGTTCAAAGGTTGGCTGGTAAGACATGGAGGCAACTTGAATTTGTAGAGTTATAAGTGTAGTTATGAGAGTTGTGAAGTAGTTTAACTCAGTTAAGTGAGTTAAGCCCAGTTGTACTAGTTGTAACTAAACTTGCACTAGTGAGAGTTCAGTGAATTAATTATTAATTAATTCACAATCAGTGAAATCACATGCATTTGAAGATTCACCACGGTTAACTACATGCATGTCAGATCCAGTGGAGACCCAGTTGAGATAACAGGTGAAAGGGATAGTTTGGCTATCAATTGTGATTTGAGTGAAGTGCACTCATGCAATCACACATGCAGTGGATATTCTTATGAGCATGTGCAAACTAGGCAATTTGAATTCATTGTGAGAATTTTAATTGCAGGGATTGTGCAGAGGAGGCAGGCTGTCTGGAGACAGAATATTGGCACATGAATTTGTCAATTTTTGTATGACAGTGTGAGACGATTGTATTGTACTAAGAACTCTTGGATTAGAGTTTTGTATGAGATTGTTTCATGATCCATGATATACATAATATATGATAGTGCGGTTTTTAGCTTTACTCTTTCTCGGAAAAACTTCTGTGTTATGTGTTCTTGATATTTCACTTTGTGATCGTGGTTTAATTTCCACAAGAATATTAGTAGAAGCGATTATGTATTTAACAATGGCATATAATTGTTAGACCAGGACAATCGCAGGAAATGCATTAATTGTATTGAAATTTCTACAAGGTGGTGACAACTACATAAAGATATAATTTCTTTGTGGTGACTTCGATAAAAATCGAAAAACATTGGTGGCTGCCAACAACCGAGAAAACCAACATTCCTTGAGAAACTCCCACTCCTTGTTATCTTATTCATTATGTGAATGGATTTTGTGCATCTATCATGCTAACTTCATTTTTTCTACCATATCTACTATAACCATATTTTTGTGCTATCTAAAACAATGATAACTTTGCAACACTTACCTTCAAGTTTTTCTTTCACCATGAATATTTCCATCCTTAGCCATTTATCCTCTTTTGGGACTACTTGTTTCTTGACCATGCAATCATTCCTCTATACATCAAACATTAGTATTAAATATTCTAAGTGTTTTTGTCTAATTATATTGAAAATAATATTGTCATCTAAGTAAGCTACCATAAACTTACCAATATATATCCACAATACCTATGTAATCAATCTTGTAAATGTTCTTAGCACATTGGCCAAACCAAAATACATGACCACCCATTCATACAAACCTTCCTTGGTCATCAATGTAATATATTATCATCTTCTTTGATCCTAATGTAGTGATATATGCTTTTCAAATCTATGTTTGTGAAGTGCTTCACACCACTTACTTTGTCCATAAGATCATCCATCCTTGATAATGGGAACTTGTATATGATTTTGATCTTGTTCACTACTATTGAATCTCCATACATACTTCATTGTCCGTCTCTCTTTGGCATTACCAAATATGGCCAAACTATGCATGTGATCATACACTCTTTAATCAAGCCTTTTGCCAACAATTCACCAAACCATTTTTTCAATTTTTTTCATTCAATCAAACTTGTCCTATTTGTTGCTTGATCTAGAAATGTCATGCCTTGAATAAACTCTATCTCATTTGCAATCTTTCTCTTTGATATTTATCCATTTAGTAAATCATTACATACTATGTCACCATACTTCTTCAACAACTTCTTCACTTCTATAGGAACCTTCTTCCCCTTTGTGCACTTTGCTTTCTTGCCATGCTATGCAATTTTCTTTGGTAGAAATGTATACCATGCTTTTATCTCTTTCACTGTGCATACACATTTCTTTGTAGATAGTAGCATGATCTAGGTAGAAAACTCTTTAATCTTCATTGGAAATAATTGTAATCTCTACCCATTTTTTGTGATGGTGTATGTGTTATTCTCCCCATCACACACCATGCCTCTATCATACTTCCATGGTATTCCCAAAAAAAAGTAGCAAGCATTCATGGGAACGTCATTGCACATAATTTTATCCTTACCTTCACCATTATTAAATGACACTTTGCATTTGTTTCTCACAATCACTTTATATCTTTTTTAAAGCCAAAATATTTTGTACAGACGTGTGTATTTCTACCATGCTAACTTCAAATTTTATACATCTCTACTATAACCATATTCAATTTTTTGCTAGCTAAAAAAATGACAACATTGCAACACTTACATCCAAAATTTCCTTTCATCTTGAAGATGTTCTTCCTCAACCACATATCTTCTTCTGGTACTACTTCTTGTTACTTTATTGTACATTCATTCCTCTATACATCATTATTTTTTCTCCATGTTTTACTCCATTTGCGACTATCTATTGGTCCTCCAATGCCTCTTCTTGTGCCAACTGAGTTCCTTATTCATTTTTTTGCACTCCTTCTCTTTGTGGATATGAAAATGACTTATGTCCTTAATCTCCATATGTATAACAATATATTTGGCACCTGCACCAAACCTCTTCTACATCCTCTGAACCCATCATGAACTCTACCTCATATTTTTCTTGGTGTGTTGTTTTATTTTATGTTCTCTAACTTCTTATCGTGCATAGATTCCACATTTTCTTTGGAATTGTGACCTCCTCCTTCATGTCCACCTCTTCCTCTACTAAAATTCATTCTATTATTACTAAGGAAGGGACAAATGACATAAAAAAAAATAGTAAAAAAACCTTTCAATCAATGACAACCTATGCCATGAGTGCATTACCAACACATGCAAATCAACTTAGAGTGCACAAACATGTGTCTTGTTGTGCATTTGAAAAAACTTATTAAACAAAAACCAACAAGACATGTGTCACTATATCATTGTCCATTGATATAGAGGTGAATGGATGGTCCTAATAAACAACTTCGCATTAGAGTAAATTTGAGTCTAAAATGGGCCTACTAAATAAAATGTTAAAATAATAAAAGAATATACCACATTACACTAAGCATATTCTATTGCACACCAAGTTAGAAGTGTTATCTGGTCAAAGTTAATCTATATGGTCTTTTCAAGTAAATTGAGTTACGATAGAGTTAAGAGGTAAGAATAAAAAAGAAAGATAAAAGTTTTATATTTTTGTACACACAATAAATGATATATAGTACCAAAATATTTAGAATTATATTATATTTGATTTAAAATAATTTATAATTTATAATTGATTAAATATACCATTATCTTTTTTATATACTTAATAATACATTTAAAACCTATAAATAAAATTATAATAATAATTTTCTTTTAAAACAACAACAATATATACTTCTATCCCCGGATGGGGTGACACGAGTCCAGGATGGTGAGGCGAGGTGGCAAGGGGAGGTGGCGAGGGGAGGTGGGGGGCCTTTATTAACCGTCCTCCCCACACACTCCGCGATTCATTGTGCGTGTCAGCTCCATCCATCTCCGTAACATGAAGCTTTTCAGCACGAGCGTCATCGGTCCGACCAGCCAGAGCATTAAGCTCGTGGCTTTAATGGCGTTTATTGTGGTTTATTTGCCCATCAATCTTCTCGAGGGCTCCATTGTGCTAGAACAGTTTTCTGCGCAGTGAGGTGACTTGGCTCTCACCTCCGTTCCAGCTATGCCGCTTTTGAGGGGGCGACCACGCAGAGGGGCTGGCTGGTATGCAGCCGCCTCTAGACGGAAAAGACACAGAGAATTTCAGAGAGCAGTGACTCTAGTCAGAAGGCGTCGATGGGAGGCAATTCGGGCAGTAGATTCACCTCTTGGCACAATCGTGGAAGAGGATTCGAGCATTCAGCTCCCACTAGATTTTTTGAATAGGAAAATGGTCACCTTCCCAGATGATTGGGACCCTCACTCCCGTGTCTTTCGCTTTGGAATTACTCCTCCTGGTAGAACGTCCTCCGACTCCTGTGCTAAAGCCTCCTCGGACCCGGGCCCAGAACACTGCATCATAGAAGAGGACCAGCCGATGGACACCGACACAGCCCAGGATGTAGAATGTCTGGGAAAGGATGACAAGCAGACGAGGCCGCCCTCGCCACCTCTTTTACTCCCGGAGCAGTTGCAGCTTATCTTTGAACTCAGAAGCCTAGTCGAAGACCAAATATTTCGAGCGGTCTGCGCAAGCCAGCGACTGGACATGCTGTATGCAGCTTACTCCAATGATTCGCCCAAGCGACTATGTCCTACCTGCGCACAGCCATTCGCCATTCCTGCTCGTGCAGCAGAAGCGCAGAACGACAAGACGAGCCCCGGATAAAAGGTCTTAGAGTTTGCATGTTTTTCTTTATGTTTGTTGTTGTACTTTCTTAGGACAGTAGTCCTCTAGTTGTTAGTCGGGATAGCCTTAGAAACTCCATTATCAAACTGCTATTAGTTAAGAATATACCCCCTGGTTTCCTACGGGCAGGGTGGCTCTATGTTTTCCACTATTTTTGGACCTGTTACAGTGTGATAGCCAGGTGTCCTAGTTTCCTTCACAGGCAGGACACCTGGCTCCTATCTGCCATGTAACCTCTTTTTGAATGAAGCTTTAATAGGAAAGTCCCACTTTTACTTAAAAAAAAAAAAAAACAATATATACTTCTAATAAATATTTTAATTGATAATAATAATTTTTTTTTAAAACAACAACAATATATAATTCTCATAAATATTTTCTATAATATTTAATTAGTTATTATATATAATACAATTGATTAATTTATAATAATATATATGTCATAATATATCACGTGAGTGGTTAATTATTATATGTTATATAATACAAGGAATATTTTAAATATTTAATATAATATTTAATTTATTATTATATAATATAATTTTTAATTAGTTATTATATATAATACAATTGATTAATTTATAATAATATATATGTCATAATATATCACGTGAGTGGTTAATTATTATATGTTATATAATACAAGGAATATTTTAAATATTTAATATAATATTTAATTTGTTATTATATAATATAATTGATTAATTATAAATATTATATATCTCACAATATATCTGGTAAGTGGTTAGTTGTTATATAATATAACTCATTATATTATAAAATAGTTATAATATGTGATATATTATATTATATAATATATAATAAATAAATATTTTGATTAATAATAATAAATTTTTTTTAAACAACAACAATATATAATTCTAATAAATCTTTTATATAATATTTATTTAGTTGTTATATATAATACAATTGATTAATAATAAATAACTAAATAAATATATAAAATAACAATGGTTAGTTGTTATATAATATAACTCATTATATTATAAAATAGTTACAATATATAATATATTATATTATATAATATATAATAAATAAATATTTTGATTAATAATAATATATATTTTTTTAAAACAACAACAATATATAATTCTAATAAATCTTTTATATAATATTTATTTAGTTATTATATATAATTTTTTGGACTTCTCTACCGAAATTATTTTTGGCTTCTTCGAAGGGTTGAGCATTTGGACATCTGAAATGACATGAGTCACAAAAGTTGATTTGAGAGATAAAGTCAATCCATAATAATAATTGTTACATCTTTTTTCTCTTCTTTTCAATATGAGCACTCCACCACCTATTCCAAAAACTCATCCTAACAAGGGGAGGCCCCCCAAAATCACCCTAGAGATCCTTTACGATTATATGGAATCAGTAGAAAAAAAAAAGAGAAGAGAGAGATGCCAAAATCCAAATAGAGTTAGAAAAAATGAGTGAAGAAAGAGACATAAAACTCCAAATAGAGCTAGAGGCAATGATTGATAAAAAAATTAAAGATACCATTCAAACTCAAATAAAGGATAGATTCTTAGGGTTCAAGAGTGAATTGCAGACAATGAAGGATAGAATTCAAGAAATGGAAAAACATAAACAATCAACCCAAGAAGGAGGGGTTGAAGAAAATCACAACTTGAGAGATAGGATTAAAGAGCTAGAAGGAAAACTAACCAACAATTTGACCCTCAGTAATATGGAAAACAAATTGGATATCAAACCCATCAAAGAGGAAATAAACAAGCTAATCGAATTGGACCACGAACGTAACAAAAGAGCCTTGAACCTCATAATTTTTGGTATAAAAGAACAACAAGAGGAGGATACGCTAACAATAGTAAAAGAAGAATTAAAAAATAAATCACAAATTGATACAACTTACCTCATAGAAGCAAAGAGGCTAGGAAAAATAATTGATCAGAAAGATAGTTTGATCCGTGTCAAAGTAAGTTGTAATGACCATAAATATAGCATACTTAGTAAATCTCTGAGCTTAAAAGGGTCAGGAATATTTATAAATGAAGACCTCATTCCCGAGACCAAGTTGAATTAAGGAAGGAAGTTCAAAAGGTAAAAGAAGCCAGGAAAGAAGGAAAATGTGCAATAATTAGAAATCGAAAAGCTATTGTTAGGGATAGAGACCAGAAAGATAATAATAAATAGGAATTTGGGACACTTGGGATCCTTTTTTGGAATTGTCGTGGCTTTCCATGGTGTAAAGGTCATATGATAAGCTGGATCCTGAGTGATATTGATATTATATGTCTAGCTGAAACTTGGGAGCATGAGGAGTCTAAGGTCCCTAACATGGAAGGATTTGTCTTGTGGTCGGCATGGAACAAAAAATCCCACCGTAGAGGGATAGGAGGTATAGCTTGTTATATTATAAAAAACATTTCTCCTCACATTCAACTTCATAAGATTGACCCTCTTAATCAATACATTTGGATAGAAATTTCAGAGACCAATGCTAAGAACATGTATATAGCAATTTGTTATTTTGCACCTATTAATTCTACTTTTTATAAGAAAATTAATCTAGATAAAAATTTTCCTTATAATAATTTGGAACAAGATATTTATAATTTGAAAGATGAAGGTAATATCCTCCTGCTAGGAGACTTTAATGCTAGGACTGCAACTAAACAAGCTACTCTTTTAAGTGATGACTCCAACCATAATCCTTTATGGCTAGATGGGGACCTTGTTTTATCTAATAGCTACAAAATAAGCTCTGAAGACCTAATTGAGAATTTGTTTGGTACTGAGTTGGTCAAGCTTTGCAGCTCTCAAGACCTAATAATTTGCAATGGAGTAATGAAGTGGCCAAACTCCAACAAAATGACCTGTATTCATGGGCTAGGTAGCAGTGTTGTAGATTATGTGATATCTGATATCCCCGTTTCCAACCAAATAACAACTTTTGACCTTTTAAATGACCATGAGCCTGACTCTGATCATAAACCTTTAACCCTAACTCTAAAATTTTCCATGCATAGAAGCACCATTGAAGAGAATTCTGATAATCAAAGGAATTTGCGCTTTGACAAAAGTAAAGTTGACATTTTCTTAAAGGATTTAAATAGTAAATTAAACCTCCTAACTTATAAGGACAACATTGAAGAACTCTATCATAATTTTACAACTACCCTTTCCACTTCTATTAACAAGTTCTCTTTCGAGGTGTCCCATAAAAAGAATAATAGAACAACCAACCCTTGGTATGATAAAGAATGTAAAATTGCTAGGAAAGCCATTAGGGATGCTTCTAATGAACCCTTAAAAATCGATAAGACAATATGTATAAATCCCTAATTAAAAGGAAAAAAAGATACTATATCAATAAAAGGCAAGAGCAATTGTCACAACTATACAAGTTGGATCCTAAGAAGTTCTGGAGCCAAATTTTAAAACGCAATACTAAAGAAAATAATAGGATTCCCTTAACGGACTGGAATTCCTACCTTAAAAGTCTTTACGAGTTCCCTAATTCCATGAACACCATTCCTATTGTCCCTACGAAGGAAGAAGTTTTTTCTTTAGATGACATAGAGTTTGGGGTTAAGCGGCTTGCAAATGGGAAAGCTAAGGACATTGAAGGCTACCAAGCTAAAATTTTTAAAATTGGAGGGCCAATCCTTATCCCTCACATACACAAGCTCTTCAATTTAGCAGTCAAGAAGGGCTTCCCTAAACCCTAGACGCAAAGCCTCATTGTTCTTACTTTTAAAAATGGGGATAAAAACATTCCCTCTAATTATAGGACCATTATGATTAGCCCGATTTTAGCCAAGCTTTATGGAATTATTTTGGAAAAGAAGATTAGCATTTGGCTAGAAAGTCACGGTAAAAGAGCTAAAGGCCAGGCCGGGTTTAGGAGATATTATTCAACTGTGGACCGTCTTATTACCTTTAGGATCATTGTAGAGGAGTTCTGCAATACTAAAACCAATATTTTTTGTTGTTTTGTTGACTGTAGAAAAGATTTTGACATGGTTCCTAGGAAAAACCTTTAGAATAGGTTGGAAGAGATAAAAGTGCCTCTCGAGTTGAGGGCTGCTGCAATAAGGATGTATGAGAATGTTATTGCTAAGTTTAAAAACACTGAGGGCTAGTCAAAAGATATTAACTACAATATCGGAGTCAAACAAGGTTGTCCCTTGTCCCCTACCCTTTTTGGCATATACATTGATAAGTTAGAAGAATGCTTGGAAAAAGAAGGTTGTGTCGACCCTACTCTCACTGGTATAGTCATCAATCTTCTTCTTTATGCCGATGATATTGTTCTTATGGCAAGGAGTCCCCATGATCTTGAAAACCAACTAAGAATCCTCAAGGATTTTTTCTCTAGTATGGGTATGACTGTTAATACTGATAAGACTAAGGTCATGATTATTAAATCCAATAAGATCCCTTATGATACCTTTGTATATGACAACAACAACTTGGAGGAAGTGACTTCATACAAATATCTTGGAATTGATATTCACCACAAGCTCAATTTGAATTATAGCATTGAGAAAAGGATTATTGGGGGATGGAAGCTTATTATGGGCTTGAAAACAATTGTAAATCAGCTGATCTTTGGAGTTGGGATAAGAAGAAACTCCTCTTTGAGACTCTTGTTACACCTGTTATTCTTCATGGATGTGAAGTCTGGGGCTGTAGTATCTCTCGTGAATCCTGGAAAAAGATAGAGAAAATACAAAAGAATTTTATAACCTATAATCTCAAAATTAAAGGAAATATGCCCTATCCCATCCTCCTCGTAGAAACAAGCCTCTCCCCCATTGAGAGCATGGCTATGACTAGATACCTGATGTATAAGAACAAGTTAAACAACATGGAAGACAATAGGCTACCTAAAATTGCTTCAAAATCAAGTCATAACCACCATCGACTCAAGCGAGGATGGCATAAAGACGCCTGGTCTTGGCTAAACTATTGGGGAATCATGGAAGAAACCATTTTGCAGAATAAAGATACTATTAAAAAAAACGTTAAATCAAAATTTAAGGAAAAACTGTGGTGTGATAAAGAGTTAGAGGAAAAAAGGAAATTAAGGTATTATAAAAATGTAATCAACCCTAATCTAGAAGATCAAAATTATCTATTTGTTTTGCCAAGTGTAAAGAAAAAAGTAAGCATTGCTAAGATAAGAATAAATTCTCATGAGCTCCATAGTGAAACTGGGCATTGGTCAATTCCTAAAATGCCTTGGGATGAAAGAGTGTGTCACCTTTGTGACACTAAGAAGGTTGAAGATGAAAAGCACTTTCTCTTAGATTGTCGAGCCTATACCCATATTAGATCTCATTTTCAAAATATTGATCACACTACCAACCTTCCTAACCTTTTAACTCAACAAAAGTATGGCGATCTTGGAAAGCTTCTCTTAATGCTTTTCGAGCATAGAAACAAAATTCTAAAGAATCACAAGTAATCACTTTAAGGTTTGATAAACCAATTAGGTCTTAATGGACATTCATCATCACTTTAAGGTCTAATACACCAATTAGGTTTTAGTGGACATTCATCATCATCATCATCATCATCAAATTGATTATATATATATATATATATATATATATATATATATATATGGTGAATGATTAATTATTATATGTTATATAATATAAAGAATATTTTAAATATTTAATTTGTTATTATATATAATATAATTAATTAATTATAAATATAATATATCTAGTAAGTTATTAGTTATTATATATTATACAATATAACTCATTATATTATAAAATAGTTATAATATATGATATATTATATTATATAATGTAATTGGTTAGTTGCAACTAACTAGTTATATACAATATATCTTTTAGTTTCATATAAAATTGTTTCTCACACTACTTGTTTATTGAGGCCCAGGCAAGTGTTAATTGGATTTGAAAAGGCATATTTTTTTCATTTATAATGCGATATATACATATATAAATGAATATACGCTCTTCTAGTTTGTAGACCTTAGAGGTATGCTGTAATGTTGGGATTTGCTAGCTAGCTATATAATATATATAGTTGTATTTCTTTAGAACTAATGAGTTACAATATATTATATGATATAATATAATATATAATATAATTGGTTAGTTACAACTAACTAGTTATATATAATATATTGCATACTATATAATATATATGATATATTATATAATATATCATGTAATTGGTTAGTTACAATTAACTAGTTATAATAACTAGTTATATATAATATTATGCAATATAGTATATCATATATTATAATTAGTTAGTTGTATTTTTTTTTAGAACTAATGAGTTATAATATAGTATATTATATATTATAATTTATTATTAATTACAATTAGTTATAATATATGATATACTATATTATTTAACATATAATATATTTAGTTAGTTGTAACATGTGTTTCTTTTTTGGAGATTACAAGTTCAAATCCAAAGTGGATAGGGTATGTATACTTTCACAAATTTTAGCACTGAAATTGTTGTGTGGAGGGGGTCCCTTGTTTCACAAACAAGAAGGTCTCGTACACCAATTTGATGTCTAACTTGACTTGGGTGAGCTTACCTTAACTTAGCTATGATCCTAAAATTAAATTATTATTATTATATATCATATATTACAACTTTATAACTTGCTATTGCATAATATTAATTACAATTAATGAATTCTATAGTATACCTTAACATATAATATAATTAATTAGTTACAATAAGCAAGTTATTATATATTATATAATAGAGCATTATATTATAGACAAAAATCATTAAAATATATAATCCATTATTTTATATATTTATACGTTATATAATTAGTTATTATATATTATTTTTTTTAAAACAATTAATAATATAAAATGTTTAACGTGTATTTTTAAATGATTTCATCATGATTTGAATTAAGCCGATATTTATTTTCAAAAGTATCCGAAGTAATGATAATATAAAATATTTTATATTTAATATTTTAATAATAGAGTACAATGCATAAGTGAAATTCGGTGGAAACGATAACAATCATTCCTCTCAACCACTTGAACTAAACCGAATTGACATATATGTTTTCTAACTCATTTCGTGACATCATTGTCATTTCCTCACAGTACTAATTGAAATACAATGTCATGCCAACCATTGATATTTCTCATACAATGCAATGCAACTTAAAATAACATATACATATCAGTAATTTTTTTTTATCTCAAAACATAGTAAAGTAACATATTCACATTATTAAAAAAATCTTTATCTCAAAACACTACTGAGCACACCTTTGAACATTTCACTCATTATATAAAAATTTGACCCCTATGTTCTATTTTTTTGAAATAGTTTTTTTTATAAGAAATAATATCACAAATAAAAAGTTCAATTAAAAAAAACACTAAGCAATTGTCTCTAATACATGCATCTTATACATGATCTTGCTGGATAAAGATACATGATCTTGGCTTGATAAAGAGGGCTCGGTCAAAAATCTCTCAAGCCAATGGTCTCTTGTACAATTCACGAGGTTAGACTAAATCACCTTCACAAGAAATATTACAAGGAATTTAGGATTTTCAACTTTGTTTGAAGTTTTCTCTACCAATGTAGATTAATATTATAATTGAGTGGTTAGATTTGACAAACTAGTACATAGGACAGCAAGAATAAGTCTTTCAATGGTTTAAAAAATATGGTCCTAAAATGCTAAAGTCAAAACCAATTTGTACATGAATTCATGTAGCTCAATGCGACTTTGAATAATCTGACAACTCTTCTTATCTACCCATGAGGGGCCTGGTCCTAGACCTTTAGATACGGATTACAGGTATAGTGGTTGGTAAGAAAACTTCATGATTTGACTTATAAGGTTAAGAATTGGCCCAATTGGGTCCATCTTGACACCCACAAAACATGGGATCCCTTAAACTTTAGGTAGTCTAGTTAGGTTGAAACATTTCCAAGCAAGAAACTTAACTTTTTAGTTGTTTACTCCAATCATTAACACATTGCCAGCAAGAAACTTAACTTTTTTAGTTGTTTATCCCATCATACTTTTACATCGTTTTTACCATAATTGCTTGTTGATAAGAGAGATGTATTGGTTTGACTATCATAATGAATTATATAAGTAGGGCCCCACGAGTGTTATGATAAAATATTAATATTTACCACCTCTTTTTCCAATGAAATCTTATTTATAGGTATATGTTCCCTTAATTAAAGAATCAAGTCACCATCTTCAAAAAAGTTGTTCATTCAAAAACAACTTTCACATCTTTCTAATATTCCATGTCATACTTGGTGCTAGACAGCGATTAATAGTGTTATTGGTTTAACAATCATAACTAACCGTGGAAGGAGTGTCCCCCTTCTTATTAACTATTATAAGAAAAATTGAATATTTACAATCTTCTCCTTTTAATATAAAGACCAAATTTTTATATATATATATATATATATTCCAATGTATCTTTCATTTTATATTACACTTTGATTTGGTAGTTTATAAAGAATATATATATATATATATATATATATATATATAAACTACCAAACCAAAGTGTAATATAAAATGAAAGATACACAAGTTTATATATATATTAAAATGAAAGATACACTTAAAATGAAAGATACACAAATTTACAAATTTATATGTATCTTTCATTTTAAGTGTATCTTTCATTTTAATATATATATATAAACTTGTGTATCTTTCATTTTATATTACACTTTGGTTTGGTAGTTTATAAAGTATATATATATATATATATATATATATATATATATATATATATATATATCTTTCATTTTAATATATATATAAATTTGTGTATCTTTCATTTTATATTACACTTTGGTTTGGTAGTTTATAAAGAATATGGTATATATATATATATATATATATATATATTCCAATCAACTTGTGTATTTTTCATTTTATATTACATTTTGGTAGTTTATAAAAAATATGGTATTAGTATAACTATCATAATTAATAGTGTAAGGAATGTTGTATTGTTTGAATACTATATTAATTAATAGTATAAGTAGTATTTTTTTTTTTTATAATGATAATTATAAATATTTTAAATTGAAATATAATATTACATAAATAAGATATTATAAGAAAAAAATGTTTTTCAATTTATATTTTTTAATATTACAAATATGATTTTTTTATGGTTTAATATTTTAAAAATTGTTAAACATATTATTTGAAAAAACAAAAATGTTTATACTTTTTCATTAAATATTTATATAATTTATTAATAAAAAAAAATCAAAATCTTAATAATAAAATATATAAATTGTGACAATATTTAAAACCTTCTCAATAAATATTTATATATTTAGTTAATAAAAAACCAAATCAAAATCTCAACAATAAAATATCTGAATTGTTACTAAATGTTGCACTTTTCTTACATTACAAAATACCTATTTGTTTATTTCAATCACCAACTCTTGTACATTTTTTGCATTTCAAATCCCACCTCATGATTGATAAAAAACATTATATAATCACCAACTCTTGTACATTTCTTACATTTCAAATCCCACCTCATGATTGATAAAAAAACATTATATTGGTTTAACCATCTTGACTAACAATGTAAGTAAAGTCCCACTTTTTCAATAAGCATTATATATAAAAAAGAAAAGTGTACAATCTTCTCTGCACTCTGATCAGATGTACATCTTTCCTTAATATAAAAAACCTGTGCCAAAATCTTGAAACCGAGATGCTTAATAGTTTATTCGAACTACCCGTTGCATTCCATATCAGACCTTGTAGTAGAGAAAGAGAGTCATAATAGCACTCTTCTTTCAATCTTCCAACATGATGCAGAACAATACTACCAACCTGTCGAATGTACAGTCAGGAAATATATATATATATATATATATATATATATATATATAATTTTGGCTCTAGTTTTGAATTCATTCCTGCATACAATCCAAACTGAGTGCTGCTTTGAAGGCCCACAAATACTTTCAGATTGGTCCCCGCCATTTTAACAACTACCAGCTTTGTTTTTTTATTTTTTAACAACTTTTTATGCTGTCCCTTCTCTAGTTTCATTGGGCCATTCATGCTATTTATACCATATTTGGGAACAATGGAGTCTGTACCTGTACAATATCTTTGAGAAACCCGGATGCTCTAACGTGTTTTAGAGGAAGCAGAAGTAATGTGTGTTGAGTGTTTGAAAGGAAGCAGCAGTAATGTGTGTTGGTATACAGTCAGGATCAGTTCACCATCTCAATACAGAAATCTATATTCTGTAATTCATGGCCAAGGTCAGTGTTCATTCTTTGATGTAACCTTTGACTTTTAGATTTTCTGGATGTTCAACCTGCAGGCCCAGAAAGTATATCAATCATCCAAGCTTTGCTACTTCTTTTTCATAATTCTAAGATGGATATTCATATCAATAGTCGTAGCTTAAAATCAGCTCTAATATTCTAATTAACCTGAATGCAACTTATTTCTTGTAATGGTTTTTAAGGTTGCAACTTATTTCTTGTAATGGCTTTTAGGGTTGTAGTATGCATGTAGGATTTGGTTATGCTTTCAGAGATAGAGATGTGTTATGCCAATAATAGGTCTCTTCAATCACAAAAATACAGTCACGATAATGAATTTGTGCTTGAATTCTCCACTCCCAGACTTCGATTGAAAAGAGGTGCTTATGCTTTAAGGACTCTTGGAAATTTGATATGGAGTAATTGTTTATAATAATTTAGATATAGGTAATTGTAAATGGGATGTACCAACTTAGAGATCTCATTCTGGAGCTTTTTTCACAGTCAGATATTCCTTGTTGGCAATAATTGTGGTGTGTAAACTTAAATGGATGTATCAACATAGAAATCTCATGTTGGAGCTCTCATTTTAAGAGTGAGAGATTCCTGCACACAGTTATCTCACTCAAGGAACCTAATCTGAATTAGAAAATTCTTTGCACTTGGACAGTTATATCATTACAAGAACAAATTCTTATGTGGGTCATATCAACTTATATTATCTTGTATGATGCTAGCATCCAGCTAGCTAGCACTCTTGATTTTGATGAAGGTGTTGTAATCAATATAATTATTAATATGATTTCTTGAGAGGATTTTGATGCAAGCGATGTGTTTTTTTAACAGAAAAACCTATTCTGCAGGTTGGCTGTTGATCAAGATTATGATGATGCCCGATGCCTTTGATGTGTTCTGCCTGGCTCCCTGTATGCCATCTCAGAAGCTTGTCAAAACACTTGATATGCTCTATAGTTGGCATGCAGGGAGCCATGCAGATCCCTAAATTCTCTACGCTTCCTTAGGCTTACCAGCCTACCCAGGTATAGCCTATTCAGGTATTTGAGTTTTATTTTTTATTTTTAACATGAAAGAATTGGCATACAGACTTGTTACATATTCAGAAGAAAATGTTGGTTTCCAGGTATTTGAGTTTTATATTTTATTTTTAATATGAAAGAATTGCCATACAGACTTGTTACATATTCGAAAGAAAATGTTGGTTTCCATTTATAATAAAGAGAATGTTTTAAGATGAAATTACCCAATTACTTAATTTCTTTGACCCTTCTTCATCGGACACTGTGGATAGTGGAAGTAATTATAAAGTGGTCATTATCAACAGTGAAAAATGAAGTAATTGTACTTTGGACAGGGTGGATTGTGAAGGGCATCACACATATTGGATAGTGGAGATAATTATACATATGATAAGTATAAAAGAGATTTCAAGAATGGAAAGACATGAATTCAAGGTCTAACTAGTTACCAAATTGTTTTTCATTATTGATGAGTGATTATAAAGATAATTATTCATATAATAATAAGTATAAAAAAGATATAAATTCATAGTTTAATTAGCTGTTAATTAAATTATTTTTATTATTGATCATAGATAATAAAAAAAATTATATATATGAAATCTATAAAGACATAGTGGATAATGAAAATAATTATACAAATGATAAAAGTAAAGAAGTTCTACATAATTTATGATCTAACTAGTGACCAAATTAGTGACCAAATTATTGGATGTAATATTTTGAAATTTATAATTATAATTTTATAACAGCTTGTTATGAATTTAGATATTATTTGGATATTTTCAATAAATTTTCAAACTAATTATGTGGGCATTGTTATTTGTAAATTAAGTTATTTCAATATAATAATAATCCATGAAATTGTTATTTGTATTATAATTTTTTTCATTCAAACACATAATTATGAATGACTCTAATGGTTAAGGATATTTGTTTCCTTAGATTTTAAGTTTTTGTTATTTGTATTATAATTTCTTTAATTCAAACAACCTCTTATTTATATGTTTTAATTGTTTTTCACTGTTCTACATTTTGTAATAAGAAATGTAATATTTAAGCTTAATTTATTTTGAATATATATATTTTAATTTACATTTTGAAAGTGAAATATAGTAATAAGATATTGTATTGTGGAAATTTATGTTGCTTTATAATAATAATAATAATCTATTTTTAAGGTCACGGCCAGACATCAAATTGGTGTATGAGACCCCTTCTTTTTGATAGTGTGACCTCTTAGGAGGAAACACATGTTCTTAACCATTAGGACCACTCAGGACACCAAATTGGTGTATGAGACCCCCTTGTTTGTGGTACAAGGGACCCCCTCCCTCCAACAATTTGACTGGTAAAGTCTACTGAGGTATAGAGCACCTGAGTGGGCCCAATGGTTAAGAACATGTGTTATCTCTGGGGAGGTCACAAGTTGTTCAAAACCGGCGGGGGGTAGGGATGCTCATATAGGCCCGTTGTGACAAGGCTGGAAGGGTAGACGAATAACCTCTTAAGGGGAAACACATGTTCTTAACCATTAATGGAAGATATGTTTATCATTGTCTTTATTCTCTTGAAAATTTAGGGAATATTTCTCTATATTAATAAATGTTTTTTTAGGAATTCAAAAGAATATTTCTTTATATTAAAGAATGCATTCTAAGTTAATACATCTTATTTAAGAAGATTTGAACCAAATACTTGTTAACATAAAATTAATCATATATTTAATAATATTGACAACAA
>JASDQU010739288.1:183795-216983 GCA_032191745.1 Picea mariana | reverse complement strand
CGATAAGATCAATACGTACAAAGCCCTAATTAAAAGGAAAAAAAGATACTATATCAATAAAGGGCAAGAGCAACTTTCACAACTATACAAGTTGGATCCTAAGAAGTTCTGGAGCCAAATTCTAAAACGCAATACTAAAGAAAATAATAGGATTCCCTTAACAGACTGGAACTCCTACCTTAAAAGTCTTTACGAGTTCCCTAATGCCATGGACACCATTCCTATTGTCCCTACAAAGGAAGAAGTTTTTTCTTTAGATGACATAGAGTTCGGGGTTAAGTGGCTCGCAAATGGGAAAGCTAAGGACATTGAAGGCTACCAAGCTAAAATTTTTAAAATCGGAGGACCAATCCTTATCCCTCACATACACAAGCTCTTCAATTTAGGAGTCAAGCAGGGCTTCCCTAAACCCTAAACGCAAAGCCTCATTGTTCCTATTTTTAAAAACGAGGATAAAAACATTCCCTCTAATTATAGGACCATTATGATTAGCCCGATTTTAGCCAAGCTTTATGGAATTATTTTGGAAAAGAAGATTAGCATTTGGCTAGAAAGTCACGGTAAAAGAGCTAAAGGCCAAGCCGGGTTTAGGAGATATCATTCAACTGTGGACCATCTTGTTACCTTTAGGATCATTGCAGAGGAGTTCCGCAATACTACCCTTAGGCTTACAACCATGAGAGTTTGTTGTCCATATCTAGCTTTAAAGCTAGCTCAAATTCTGGTAGAAGTTCGCAGCCCGAAACCTGAAAACAAATTGTCCTTGCTGCAAAGATCCCACGAGCAACAGAGGTTCCTTCTTCACTGTGTCTTCAACGAGTATTCAATGTATCTTTGCCAAGCGCTAAGGAGTCTTATTAATAATAATTATTTATCCATAACTCGCTATGGAACTCGTCTTCATCACTTGAATTAACTAAGATAACTCGTCTTAGTAACTCAACTTACTAACTCGACTTTACATGAAGACTTGACAACTCGTCTTCGTAACTTAACTTACCAACTTGAATTTACATGCAGACTTTGTTAACTTGTCAACTTGACTTTGTTAACTCAATTTAGCAACTCGACTTTACATACAGACTACTTGACAACTCGACTTTTCTTTGCAACTGAATTTGCATGACTCGACTTTGACAACTCGAACTTGACAACTCAACCCTTTCACAACTCGTCTTTGCATGACTCGACTTTTGTAACTCGACTTGCAGCTCATCTTTGCAACTCGACTTTTCTACATGCTCGGCTCTTCTTCTTTCTTCTAGCAATCACAAGTCTTTCATGGCAGCCATGGTCTCACGTGCCATCATACTAGCTCATCACATATACATCATTTGCATCTCACATATAAGAAAGATCATTTGCCTCAGGATGTGACCATCTAGTTCTCCACTCATGGTCAATTACTTGGCCTAGGAGAACCTCACACGCCACTTATCCCTACACAAGGCAATACCTCAACACATGAGGTCACTCAGTCTTGTCACAAATAAGATTGATCAGCAGTATACTCGTGTCTTGGCTTTTGCTTATACAAAGCTCACAAGACTTTTGCCTTGTCTCAAATAGGGCTCTTCTCCAAGTCTCAAGTCAGCCTACACAAGGCAGTCTTGGAGAATGACTCACTCTGCTGCAAACTTTAACAGGCACCATATCTCTTGTTCTCTTGTTCATGGGTTCATTTCTCTTTATGTGATATTTGTGTTCAAGTTTTATGTCAGATTAGGGTTTGTTGAAGTATTCATCTTAGATCCAGGATCTCTTTATCATTCCAACAAATCTAACATTATTGAATCCAGTATATGACCATTCCTACAATGCGTAGTTTTTGCAAAACCTTCACCTCCCCAAACCAACCAAATAAAAGGAAAATTGTTTTCACATATGCACCTTGCGCAATACAATTGCTTGTTGCCAATGGTTTTCCTATGGAGAACTAGTCATGCTCCAACAATCCTACTATTCTTCATGGACCATGGATCAACCTTCTTGATATGACAAGTGGTGAAGCAAGATGAGAAGAGTTGAACAAATCTTCTCCATGAGTTAAAGAAGCTAAGAGACTTGCTCTTGAGAAATTTACAATGTAATAAACTCTAGTTGATGGTACATAAGTAGAAAGGGGAGCTTTGCATGAGAGAGTGTCAAATTTCCTCTTGTAGTGTACATCCAATCAATTACATTTTTTGAATGTTCTAGCTAACTCTACTCTCCCCTGATTATAGGGTTGAAGTGTAAGTGTACGCATGTTTGCACATCATAGAGATCAAATACATTAATAAGTTTAGGAGGAATTTTAGGAACAATGTCCTGATCATTTCCTCCTTGCTTAGGAAGAAATTGTCCCCGGTTTCTGGAAAAGATAGTGAAATTGTTGTTCAAATGTTAAGAAGGAAATTTGTTTATCTTGATGTGATAGAGTCCCTTTCAACCAATACAATGTGACATTGTCTTCTTCCTTCCTGTGGGTCTCATTCAAATATCAAATAGCATAATCTCTAAGAGTGGGTACCAGATTATGGAATATCATCTTGCAAATGGAGCAACTACAACTCTTCCTCTGTGTGATGACTCATAAAATCTAATAGTATTCACATTAACAATATCATGAATGCCAATATGTGTTAATAGATCAAGGTGAAAGGCATTAGAACCCATGGCTTGCAAGATGGTGTAAGGGTCATATCAAATAGGATTGAGCATGTGGTATTTTTTATGAAACCTCTTCTTGTCAAGATGTCACCAAACTTTGTGATGTGGTACCCAATGTCTATCTTGAAAAGATTCGTCTTTCACTCATGTTTAAAGAGGGTCAGCTTAGTATATATCTTAGCAATGTGTTCCTCAAATTTGGTGGTTTTGTCTTGCTCTTTTTGTTGATGCAAAGTGGGTGGAGCAACAACAAACCTCCAAACCATAACAACCCTTTATGTTTTAGATGTTGATGCCTTGGGGTATTTATTATAGTCGGCAAGGATGCAAGGGAAATTCATTGCATTTCCCTTCCAAAAGACTCGGAAATGATCAACAACCATTTTGCTAATGATTCTCTTTTTTCTGTGAGCTTGGACCAAGTTTCGGTGCAAACTACTAGGGGCTATTCGGATACTTTATGTTGTGCTTCTAGGGTTGTTCTTATTGATGATGGTTATTACTTCATGTGGACCTAGCATATTGAAGGATCATATTACTTGGATTGATGGCATTATTAATAGAGGAAATACAGGTTAAAGATTGTTGGATATTTGCGCCATTCGACTTTGATGCCATATATTTTATATGGGTATCCTAATCCGCTTCTTAGTGAAGAAAGAAGGTGGCGAAATTACTTTGCATACAATGAAGGTTTGAAGGGTGAGTCGGTTAAACAATATCTCAAAGATTTTAATAAATTTATTCATTGTTTGATGTGAGGCATGAAGATGTGTTGATAAAGTTGTCCATGATGTCCCTGGTTCAAGATGGCTAGTGGTGGTTCAATCATGTGTTACCTTCAAGTTTCATTACAACTTTGTCAAAGCTACAAGTAGAGTTCACACACAAGCTCAAGGACCCTAATGAAGATGATGGTGTTTCTGAGGAGGATGATTCAGTTTATTATTCATCTTGGAATGATGATGGTGAGGTTGTTTCTAGTAACCCTTTTTCCACCTTCATTAAAAAAAAATTGATTAAAGTTAATAAGGTTGAAGTGGTTGATAAGATTCCTGCTATGAATAATGGTGTGTTTGCTTCTCATGATGATTTATTTGATAGCGCCTGAGACATTGATATCCCTCAATAATCGTGTTGATGTTGAAAATGAAGTACCTCTACATTATGACATAAAGCTTTCCAATTTCAAGTGTTAACAATGATGATGATGTCAAAAAGGTACATCTTCATAGGGATGTCCTGAAAATGCAAATGAAAACATTAGTGCTCGAGCAAGGCCAAGGAAGCATACCCCTTACAAAGTTGAGTTGGAAAGCAGGCTTCATGGTGAACCGAGGGCCTGTGCACTGGAATCCCCAAATATGTGTCAATATGGAAACCTCCACTTTGCCCCCGTGGAAAAAGAAATGAAAATCCTCCAAAGATTTCTTAAAGGTGTTGAAAATTATGACCTTAGAGTTGCAAGGATGACCACCATCTTCTTAAGATAGCAAAACCTTGCAAGAGCTTCCAACTACCTATGAAGGACCTCATGAGAGGAAGACAAAAGGACCAAGTCATCCGCAAATTGAATCTAACTACCAAATAGTTCCTATGTAAACTGCACAAACAGATCAATCTGATTTTCTCTAACTGACGACAGCTCAACAAAATTTCACACCAAACACACTCCTACCAATATGGATAACTTGGCATCATAATAAAATACTAGCAGACCAAAAGTTCACATCAGGAAAAAAAGACATGCCGGAGAACATAAAGTTTGAACATAATCAAGTATTTTAGCACAGAACCATGACACTTACACTTTACTGTAACTTCTTGATCAACATGAAAATGTCGACACCCAGCTTCACTGTAAGTTCTCAACCTTTCACTCTGATTGTGTTCAATAATATTAGCCAGCACTTGTGACGATTCACTTAATGGGGGCCTTCTGAATAGCTCTGTGTAAAGTAAAGAGAACCGTCAAATTGCTAGCATGCCATTGTCATGATCAATACCATTCACACATGCAAAACTGAATTTAGTACATTGCTGGCAAATGTTTATTATACATGGTGCACTTGTTTATAGTTCAGTGATTGTGCACATTTTCTTTTATTTGTACATGGTTTACTGATTAGTAAAATGCTCACAGATGATAAATGGATAAGAAACTAACATCCAGCTATGGACAAGCACAAATGATACTGATCTAGAAAGGTGTCTCACAAATATATAGTATTAGTCAGAGCCAAATCCCCTGATCAGGCGAGCTATAATAGAAAGAAACATTCAATTATTGCTCAGCAGAAATCTTCCAGGTCACCAATAACTGTATCAGTTAGAAAAATCATAAAACCCTCTTCCAGGTCACCACAACAATGCTGGCTAAAACCATCTGCAGCTTGACAGTTCATGGCAGTTGCCTTCACAATTATGCAGTTGCTGTTACAGGCAGGATTACATTATTTTGATATTTTCATCAATGATGATTCCACCACTATCACAGTTGCAATTTGCAAGCAACACATAAAAGAGATGACAGATTAGCTACAAATATACCTTTTTTTACCATAAAACTGTTTCATCTGTGGAATAGAATAGAAAATCTTAATTTGAAGTATAGTCTGTTGAGAATGTAGCAAGGAAGGTCTTCCACACATTGCAGCGCCCTAGCATGGTGGAGGACAATGAAACATTTGCCAAAGTTGATTAATTAAACTTTTTCCTAAGTCCAACTTAGAAAAAGGACTGTAGATGTGTTATATTCTTTAGTTGACTTTATTGAGTACCTTTTCCAAGGTTAAGTGAAAAATAATTGAAGTTGTGGGTCTTTTTCTTGACCATTGATCTAATCATGAGGGTGAGGGTTGATCTCAGCCCTTAATCCTTTTGGAGATTAGGGTTTCACTTACTCAATGAAGTATAAGAAATTGATTTGGCTAAGGGAGGGGCGCACTTGATGAGAGAGAGATCGATTGAGGATTCGCAGGAGGAAATTTGCAGGGAGACAGAGGACGACTTTTGCTAGAGGATTGACTCACTTCTTGAGCATTTAGCAGAGGTTTCACTTCAGATATGACAGGGCCGTGAAGAGTGACGCAGGAGGGCCATACCACAGCGCAGAGGTGCTCATTTGTCATAGCTATCTCGTTCTTGCAGACTTATTGAGGTTTATAGGAAGCCGTATTTTTTGTTGAGGAAGGTTTTCGCTGAGATTTACTCAACTATTGAGGAGGATCAATTTAATTTGTAAGAGAACTCCATATTTTCTTGCTGCTAATAATAAATCCATAAATCCGCTGCAGTGGTTTTCCCTCCAGGGTTTTTCCAGGGACGAATTGTCCAAAATTACTTGTGTACATGTGATGTGATTGCTGTTATTTTTTACTGTTAAGTTCCTGGTTATTATTTTCTGTTGTGTATTATTTATTTGTGGAAGAAAACCTGGTATAAGCAGTTAAAAGAAAAATTAATTGGTTTAGTGAACTGGGTTTGAAGAAATTTCACATGGTATCAAAGCAGGACTTTTAAAGAAGCAGTATCACAGGTAGATCGTGAGGATCTAAGCACAGATCAAAGCAGCCGTACAAATTTTGCAACGATAGGGTTTCTGCAGCGTAAGGTTTTCTGGGTAAAGGAAAGGCAGCGTAAGGGTTTAGACCATGAGGATTTGAACAGCAGCATTTTCAGAGATGGCCATGAGTATGAGGGTTGAGGATAGGCTTCAGGGGGCTCAAAATTACCCCACCTAGGAGGAGAGGATGACTATGGTGTTGGAGGTCAATGAAGTCCTTGAGCATAAACCAAAGACTGCAACTACTCCCACAGATGCAGCTCAACTAGCCATCTGGAAGAATGGTGATGCAAAAGAAAAAAGCTAGATTCTTGATGGGATAAAGGATCATTTGGTCTTGCATCTTTCAAGAAAGACTACCGCAAAAGACATGTGGAAGGCCCTAAGTGACCTATACCAAAACAAAAATGAAAACAAGGTGATGGCTCTGTGCAAGCAATTGCGTGGGACCAAGATGGCCAAAGGTGAGGGTGTAATACCTTATCTTACCAGGATAACTCAGATCAGGGATGAGCTTGCAGCAGTTGGTGCAACAGTAGATGAATCCGAGCTGGTGTGTATTGCATTGGATAGCTTTACGAAGTCATGAGACGTCTTTGTCCGTGGAGTAGTTACTCGGGAGAAACTCCCAGGTTGGCAGCGGCTATGGGATGATTTTGGGCAGGAAGAGATCAGACTTGGTCAGTCGGGATCTTCATCTTCACCACATATTGTGGATGAAGAAGGTTTGGCGCTTGCAAGAAAAGGCAAGGGAAAAACGAAGAAGAAAGGTGGAAAGAAGAAGAACATTGACTTTTCTAAAGTCAAATGTTTCCAGTGTCACAAGATGGGGCACTTTGCCTCACAGTGTCTGGAGAAGAAGAAGAAGAAGAAGAACCAACCACAGATGGCAGCTTCTGCAGCAATGGATGATTTTACCAAAAGCTTCGAGGGGGATTTTTTCTGCATAACTTGTATGTCTAGCACAGCAATCTCGAACATGTGGTTTGTGGACAGCGAAGCATCTTGTCATATGACAGGGCGTAAGGAGTTTTTCACTAGGCTACAAGAGGAATGTGTGAATCTAGTTATAGAGCTCGGAGATGACAAGTGCTACAAGGCACAAGGGGTTGGAACAGTTTTGTTTCAGAGGGAATCGGGTAAACCACTCTGGTTTGTTGACATACTATATGTTTCTGGGTTGACAAAGAACCTCATCTCGGTCTCTACTCTGGAGGATAAAGGGTATGAGGTCACTTTCCGTAAGGGAAGGGTGTTCATCACACTAGCAAGGTCAAGCGAGAAGATGGACAGGATGATTGGGGTTCGAGAAGAGATGGTGTATAAGCTACAGTTTCAGCCAGGGAGAGCATTGGTCAGTACAACCACAGACATGGGTGATTTGTGGCATAGGAGGATGGCGCACTTACATTTTGGTGCGATGGGGCACTTGAGACAAGTAGTCAATGGATTGCCTAAGTTCACGGCAGAGAGACATGACCCTAGCAAGGGTTGTGCAATGGGAGAGTATGCCCGAAGACCATTTCCACCGAGTGAGCACAAGTCCAAGGGAGTATTGGACTTGATTCATTCAGATGTATGTGGTCCGATGAGCATGGAGTTAGTAAGTGGCTTCAAATACTTTGTTCTATTCATTGATGACTACTCCAAGAAGACCTGGATATACTTCCTGAAGGCTAAGGATGAAGTCTTCAACAGATTTAAGGAGTTCAGAGCTTTGGTTGAGAACCAGATTGGCACAAAGGTTCGGGTTTTGAGACCTGACAACAGGGGTGAGTACACCTCCAAGGAGTTTGTGGATTATTGCATAGCAACGAGGATCAAGAAGAAACTCATAGTTCCTTAGAGTCCTCAATAGAATGGAGTGGCCGAGAGAAAGAACAAGACCATAGTCGGAGCAGCACAAGCGATGATACATAATCAGGGCTTGCCATTGTTTTTGTGGGCAAAGGCTAGTCACACGGCTATCTATATTCAGAACAGGAGTCCCCACACAATTTTGGGGAAGTTGACACCTAAGGAGGTATTTGCAGGTACCAGACCGGATCTGTGTCATTTTCGCATTTGGGGTAGCGTATGTTACTATCACGTCCCTTCATAGAAGAGGAAAGCTGAACCCCACAGCAAACAAGGGGATTTTGGTTCGTTATAGCGAGGCTTCCAAATCCTACAGGATCTTTGTGCCAACTCGCAGAAAGATCATTGTGTGTAGGGATGTACAATTCAAGGAGGAGTGTGCATTGAGGAGGTCAAGATATTTTCCAACACATTTAGAGGACTAGCAGGGACAAGACTTAGGGGTCAAGATAGAGGAGGCACAGGGTCAAAACAAAGGATCACAGCAGCAGACACAGGGTACAGGATCAGGTACAAGTTTTCAGAGAGAGACTATTGGACAGGATTATCAGGAGGTAGATGATGAGGAGGAGGAGTAGCGTGATGCAGTTCCACAAGAATGGGGTACTAGGCCACGGCCTAAGTGGTATAAGTCCACAGTCAGTTATTCTAGGTTGGCAGGGCTTCCAGAGAGAGACTTCAGACAAAGTAAACCACCAAAGAGACTTGGGTACATGGCATTAATGACACAGCTCATTGATGTAGAGCCTTCCACTTATGAGCAGGTTGCACAGCATGGAGTGTGGCAGGAGGCCATGATGGAGGAATATGCCTCCATTATGAAGAATGATGTATGGGAGGTGGTGTCCAGGCCAGAAGGAAAGAAGGTGGTTGGATCCAAGTAGATCTACAAGGTCAAGCATGCAGCAGATGGAAGCATGGACAAGTACAAAGCGCGCTTCGTGGCCAAGGGGTTTTCACGGTGAGAGGGAGTTGACTATGAGGAGACTTTCGCCCCTATGGCTAGGTATTCATCGATCCGAGCAGTCATATCATTGGCAGCAGAGAAGGGCTAGCGCATTCACCAGATGGACGTGAAGACTGCCTTCCTTAACGGAGTTGTTGAGGAAGAGGTATATGTTGAGCAGCCAGAGGGATTTGAGGTAGGCAACAGAGAGACGCATGTGTGTAGACTGAGGAGAGTCTTGTATGGGCTCAAGCAAGCACCTTGGGCATGGTACTCGAGGATAGACAGTTACTTGAGGGAGATGGGTTTCCAGCGGAGCGAGGCTGATCTGAACCTGTATTTTCTTGCAGGGGAGGTGCCCCTCATACTGGTGTTATATGTAGATGACCTATTTCTGACAGGAGATGAGCAGCTGATAGCAGATTGCAAGGCCAACCTTGTAGCTGAGTTTGAGATGAAAGACCTTGGGTTGATGCATTACTTCTTTGGCCTAGAGGTCTGGCAGCAAGATGGGTGCTTCTTCTTGGGATAGGGGAAGTATACAATGGAGATCTTGTGTAGGTTCAGGATGATAGATAGTAGGCCCATGTCCATGCTTCTAGTCATGAACTAGAGAAAGATTGATGCATCAGATTCAAAGACAATAGACCCCACTGTCTATCGTCAGTTGATTGGATCGCTCATGTATCTAGTCAATACTCGGCCAAATATCATATTTGCAGTAAACTCTTTGAATCAGTTCATGGTGGACCCTCGGAGAGTACATTGGATAGCTCTGAAGCATGTGCTTCGCTACCTTAGAGGTACAGTGGAGTACGGGTTGTTATATGACAGTAATGGTGCAGTGAGATTGGAAAGCTTTACAGATGTTGATTGGGCAGGATGTGTAGAGGACAGAAAGAGGACTTCGGGTTGTTGTTTCAGCATTGGATCGGGCATCATTTCCTGGTTCAGCAGGAAGCAGAGATCAGTGGCATTGAGCTCTGCTGAGGCAGAGTACATGGCTACTAGGTTGGCAGCATGTGATGCATTGTGGCTAAGGAAGCTACTCTTGGGTTTGTTCAGGCAGGAGCTAGAAGCTACTGTGCTTCACTGTGACAATCAGAGTTGCATCAAGCTCTATGAGAATTCGGTGTTTCATGATCATAGCAAGCACACTGACATCAGGTATCACTTCATCAAAGATTGTGTACAGAGAGGAGCCATGAGGCTTGACTACATACACACTGATGAGCAAATGGAAGACATTTTTACCAAGGCATTGAGCAGACAGAAGTTTGAAAAGTTCAGAGATCAGATGGGGTTGAGACAAAATCCCTTCCTCGCTAAGAGGGAGTTTTGAGAATGCAGCAAGGAAGGTCTTCCACACATTGCAGCACCCTAGCATGGTGGAGGACAATGAAACATTAGCCAATGTTGATTAATTTAACTTTTCCCTAAGTCCAACTTAGGAAAAGGAATATAGATGTGTTATATTCTTCAGTTGACTTTATTGAGTACCTTTTCTAAGGTTTAAGTGAAAAATAATTTAAGTTGTGGTCTTTTAATCTTGACCATTGATCTAATCATGAGGGTGAGGGTTGATCTCAGCCCTTAATCGTTTTAGAGATTAGGGTTTCACTTACTCAATGAAGTATAAGAAATCGATTTGGCTAAGGGAGGGGCACACTTGATGCAATGGAGATAGATTTTGGGAGAGATCGATTGAGGATTTGCAGGAGGAAATTTGCAGGGAGACAGAGGAGGACTTTTGCTAGAGGATCGACTCACTTCAGCATTTAGCAGAAGTTTCGCTTCAGATCTGACAGGGCCATGAAGAGTGACGCAGTCTTGATGCAGGAGGGCCATACCACAGCGCAGAGGCACTCATTTTTCATAGCTGTATCGTTCTGGCAGATTTGTTGAGGTTTCTAGGAAGCCGTACTTTTTATTGAGGAGGGTTTTCGAGAGTTACTCAGCTATTGAGGAGGATCGATTTAATTTGTAAGAGAACTCCAGATTTTCCTGCTGTTAATAATAAATCCATAAATTCGCTGTACTGGTTTTCCCTCCGGGGTTTTTCCAGGGACGAATTGTCCAAAATTACTTGTGTACATGTGATGTGATTGCTGTTATCTTTTACTGTTAAGTTCCTGTTTATTATTTTCTGCTGTGTATTATTTATTTGTGGAAGAAAACCTGGTATAATCAATTAAAAGAAAAATTAATTGGTTTAGTGAACTGGGTTTGAAGAAATTTCACATAGTCTTGGCCACTGGATATGACTCAGTTGTCAAGGAATGTAAAGTAATAACCCCTAGGCCTCCATTAGCTAACCCAATAGATAGAAAGGCCTGCTCGCCAGTTTACTGAAGAACTAAACCCCAGGGAATCGTTTATAAATTACCAAACAGCAAGTACACTTAAAGAAGATCACTAAATGCATTGTGGACAAAAGTTCAAACCACCAGTAGCAGTAAAACACTGCAAAAGAGGGTAAAACGACAGAATGTAGTGTGGACCAAAGAAGGATCTAAAAATACAAAATATAGGACTAAGTAGTCCGCCCGAAGTGGTTAGGTTCCAGTTAAATAGGTTACCCTCAATTCAGTCATATGAATGAATCGAGAAGGTTGATAATTGGAGGATGGATTGTTAAGAATACACAGTAAGATAAGTATCATGATGTATGTCACTCACCTCATGATTGAGTCTGTGTAACAAGACATCATATATTGGAATATATCAATGAAGCATCTCTCTCTCCCCTGCATCTACGTGTATATGTGTGTATGCATTTTCTAATATGGTATCAAACCTACAAGATTGAAGATTTGGGGACAGTGGAGGACGAGTAAAGGCCTAGGGATTGTGGGTGCATAACACTGAATGAAACCAAGTGCAAGTCACATGTTAGGCAAATCACGGGCAGAATTATGAAGCATAGTAGAGATGTACGAAGTGATAAAATGGATTTAATCAATTAAATTGTTGTTTATTAATAAATTAAAATTTTCCTAAGGTCTGTCTTGGCCAAATTTGGTCTTGCTAACCTTGACAAGATTATGTTGAGAGAGTCTAGAACTCTATCCTAGACTCTCTCTCCATCAAGCTAGGCCTTCTGGCACCCTGAACCTAGTGACAAGATTGGAAATGGAACAAATCAAAGGATTTCACAAAGCATACGGCTGTTGATGGATATATCTGGTTGTGCACCAAGGCAGTGTAAGATGGTTGGTTGCATAAGCTCTGGAGACTTAAATCTAAACAGAAAACTTCGCTTTAAATGTTGCACATCCTGTGGAAGCCTGCTATGGAACCTAAGAAACTTACTTTGCATGGTATTTAGTTAAGTGAGGCTTGCATGTTGACAGGAGACTTACTCGCCTAGGAGTTCAGAGGTCTAATTCTCCGCAATGTGGGTGAATTGAGACGCTTAAGAATATTTTCTGTTTTTGTCCCATTGCCAAGCCTGCTGGGGGTTGGATTGAGTCCTTGCTGTCAACTTATCCCTTCTTCCATATCTTGGAGTGTTGCTCTCCTAGAAAACAAGACACCTTGGGCTATATTGAATTTCAGGCTCGATGGCAACTTGTTCAAGTCAAAATTCATTTTTTTCTTATGGAAGAAGGGGAAATATGTCTCATTTAGTAAGAGGGAACCTGCTAGAACTTTTTCATAATTTGAGAGCTCCCTAATTTGTGGTCCATCCTTGTAGATCATTCTGCAAGTGCACAAGATTGAATGGAGATGGGGCCACTGTGCCGGTTGTTAGAGTTGGGGAGGTGCACTCTGCACCATGAGCAGGGAACCACTTGGTACCTCCCTTAACTAAATATGTTTGATCCTGCCAGTTACAGTGATCCAATGGTCATTGGGTCAGTTGTGCTGTCAGGGTGAGGAAGGAGAGGAGGCATAATTGGCATCCTCCTCCTATACAAAACAACGATAAGTGTTTAACTTTGGTGCTCGTAATCTCAGAGACTGAGAAAACATCCTGAAGTTGAGCAATGATGCAGGGGAATTGATTGTCATGGAAACTGAGCTGGCTGGTACAGGTCGGGGACCAACCCCCAATGATCATGACGGCATACCACCTAACATTGGACTACTCCCTATTGCAACTTAATGTCATTGTGTTTATGCTTGGGGCCCATTATGAATTTATGTCTCATGTACTATTCTATTATGTTTAGCCTTCATGCAGGTAATAATGAATTATGGGTCTTTTGGTAGTTAGCCAACGCATTTTTGAGTTGTGATAGTGCTTGTGGTGGATGCATTTGCAGCCCATTTGTTTTGTATAAAAACCATTCTATGTACAACCTTTTAAAAGTTTATTTTATCTTGATGCAGCAAGTTCACCCTTCCCCTATTTTGGAGTACTATAATTAATGAACCCAACTTGTAACATTCAAATGGGAATCTTTCAACTAAGAAGCCGTGAGTTGGGAGTATCTATTCCACCAAAGTCATTAAGCACAAGCACAAGCATCCCATAAAGGGCAAACATGTCAATGGAGAAAATCGAACCTTGGTGGGAGCATTAACACCACTCCTCTTTCACCAACTAGGTAAACCCCTATTGACCCATGACCATATTTTGAAAATACTAATAGTCATAGTGAGCTTTCTAACCAAAAAAATAATCTTAAGGTTTAAAACTTGGGAGATTTAATATTTGGAAAATAAACAGGAGCAAGATAAGATAATTTTATAAATGCCCACAAATGGCCAATAATTTTAAATTTTGGTTGCTCCGAGTTGTTTCCCTAGGAAGAGGGCGCATGAGTGTTTTTAGGGGATTTCTTGTAGGATGGGTGTGAAACTTGGGAGAGATTCGCTTACACCACTATGACAGATTCCTTCTACTTATGACACTTGGCATCTTCCAATTTTGGTCCATGTAAGGTCATGACAGATTCTATAACAGTTATGACAAACTCCTCTTACATAGTTATGACAGTGTTATGATAAATCACCACTTTTCCATTTTGTCAAGTTTGATTAGATGAAGGAGACTGCACTAGTTAGGTTATATATTAATACATGTGAGGTGTGTGAACATATAGTAATAGTGTGAAGGCTTGAGAGAAGCTGTTGTAGTCCCTTGAGGACAATATTGTATTTTTCCTATGTGTTAATGAGAAGATAGCAATTGTTGTTACAGAATTTTAACTTCTTGTTTGCTACATTCATGTTGTTGATTGTGTAGATCAGATCACATCTTTTGCACGGCTGATCTCATATGTTCATATGTGGTGTTTGTACTTCGAAGTTTTCCATTCAGCACTTTTGTTTATGCAAATCTGAAGCTTGGATTGGTGTTTCAGTGCGTTATCACCTAGATTGGATTTCTCGAAAATCCAATTGTAGTGCTTATCAGAGTTCATTTGTGAGTACATTAAATGATGGACAAGTTGGTTAGTCCATCATTCAGCATCGACGGTCTGTGAGTGCCTTTCAGACTTGGAATATGATGGCATGTTTTCGTTATTCAGGGGTTGATGGCAGGACAGGTTCTTAAGCAGGCCACACATATATACAAGTGCATCTAATGGACAGAGTCTCAATTCGAATGCCCAATACTTGTAGGTTCAATGCAGTGTTCAAAGCAAGTATGAGAGGATGAAGAACCCTAAAGGGTATGATCAAGTTGGTTCCTGCAATTATCGGTTTTAAGATTCATATTCTTTGAAACTCATCTTTTTCGAAATTTGATCATAGTTTTGGATACCCTTTTAGGGAGATATGCATGTAGATAATTTTGAGGCCTTTTATCCCCCACTTTCAGGGATAATGAGGAGATCATGTCTCGAGGCCCACAGGTCCTAGACATGGAGTACCGAGAGCAGGATTGACTTCAGCATGGCCCTGGAGGGCCCACCTTTTCTCTCTTCCAGCATCCATATCCTGTCAGCAGCAGCAGCCTCCACCACCATCGGCTTGGTCTTGTGTCAAAGAGGGTTCTTGCTTCATGAGGTAATTAGTTCAGGTATCATGGTATGTGTCACTTTGATCGTCAAAACCATTGAATGTATGCATCTGATTCCTTTTATTTCTAACAACTGCTTGGATCTTACACTTACCCACTTGACCATGTTTTGGGGATTGACAGGGTGTCTTAGTAAGCCTGTGTCTGTTGATTTTGGCTAGCCACTGGGGTTGGCTCTAAGAAGCCATCGTCTTCTCCCTTCACAGTTTCACTTTTCCATTTTGTTTCTCGCTCACCTGTCCCATTCCACTTGTTCGGGCACTGGGTTGACCTATTTTCAGGACTGCACTTTACCTCGTGGGAAGAAGGGGATAAAAGCCCAGAAGGTAAAAGCAAGCTGGTAAAAGATAAAAGCCTAAGAATAAAACCTCAAGATGCTTCGCCCAGGGATCCCCAAAAAAGCAATAAAAGGATTCTCAACAAGAAACAAGAGGGACCCTAAAAATTAATAAAACAAGACCTAAACAGAGGATAGGGGGTCTCATCACGAGCCAGCCTATTAGGTCCATGGGTACCTAGCAGTATGACATTGCCATCAGCTGGTTAGCACGCCAGGGCAATGACCTTTGGTTGCATGGCCAAGGAAAAGGGGGTCTCATCAGGAGCCAGCCTTCTCATTTCTGTGAAAGTACTTGTGGGTAACATTGTCACCACTGGTCACCATGCCAGGACAGTTTCCCCTGATTATCTCTTGAGCAAAAAAAAAAGAAAGCAATAAAAAATGAAATAACAAAAAGAATAAAAGGCATAAATGGGCTTGGAAAGAATTGCATCCATGACAGGTACAGCTCGCCTTCTACAAAGGCACCCACAGGTAACACATTGCATCCTCGGCCTGCACCCACCTGCTTGGACATCCCTTGACCACTTCATCCACTTACATGGCTTGGAAGAGGTCTCTTCCGAGAACTTCCTTTATTCAGTGGACACTAGCCCAATATGATACCTTGCCCTTTTCCCAGACTTGTATAGTAGGTTTGTGTAACGTCTTTGAGCTATTGATTGATCTATTAGGGGTTTTATGCATATGTTTATTAATATTGATGATGAAATGTGATTGACATTGCTATGATCCTTGTGAATGATGAGCCCATGGAGGGCGTAGCTTTTGATGTGCAGAACCATGCTCGACGGATAGGTACCATCTTGGACCGGTACACATGGGGAGATGATCAATTCGGACCTCCATGGGGCTGAAGAGGCCATCAGGTGGATGTTGAGACCCCATCAGGGGCAGATATAGGATGGAGATGGATCCAGAGCATTGCAGCAGAAGAGAAGAGGACGTTCCACCAGAGGCACCCCGACATAGCTTGACCTAGGTGGGTGGCCCTTTCTTAGTGGAACGTTGGCCTTTGGAGGCCTAGGACGTCACCACCTTGGCCATGACGTCACCCAGCATAATGGACGTTTGTGGCAGGCAGACTAGGCAACAGTGGCACGTGTGGCAGGTTGGAGAAGCCCAGGGAGGGCTAACGTTTTGCTCTAGGACGCCCCATCTGCCCAAAAAAGGGCTAACGTCTCCCTTGGAGGGGCTTTTACTCTCCTTTCAGCTTGATTTAGGATTTAATTTGACAACTTAATGTAAAACAGTATGATTTTGGTATTTTGGCCTTGTCGGCCTTTTACATGACCTGAAAAGTAAAATTAGGTCATGATATTGTATAAATGGAGGATTTTCTCCTTCATTGTTTCAACACAACTAACTCACCACTTGGTGAGGTCTGAAATTTGCGCCCTATCTTGGGTAATTGGCTGATTTAAGGAGGCACACTTGTTGAAGGAAGACATTTTTTGGCATATTTTGGCATTTCTCTTGAAGGAAGGTGTTACAACTAGGGTTTGCATGGTTATTTCTTGATGAATTGTAAGTATTTTTCTGCAAAACTTCTTGAATGAATGGTTGTAGTCTAATTTCTTGCATTTATAAATTTTGTTGAATCAAAACCCTAGGTGACAAGCACACAAGTAGGTCCTTGTCTCATGTCCCCTGATAGAGAAATTTTCAGCCATTGAAGGAGAAAGAAAGAGCCTAGCCATAGCTACACTCCTATTTTTTCTTCCCTTTAGCTGGTCGTACCTTTACAAGCTAAGAAGAAGGAGACGTCTTGAAGCCTAGGGTTTCTACACTTCAGGGCCGATTTTTCTAGGGTTTGCTAGTAGAGCCTTGCTGCTGCAACACCTTGTCTTATCAAACCCTCTTGTCTTGGTTTATCTTTTATGCTCGCCGTTTTTCCATCTAAGGAAGGAGGAGAGAGCATGAGGCCTTGCTGTAGCAACACCGGAGTGAGCCTCTCTCCCCTAGGGTTTTGATTTTGAGGCTTTGCCTTAGCAACACCTCAAAACTTCTCCCTCTTGTCCTTAGTCTTTGTCTCCTTCAACTCTTGCGTCCTTCATTATTGACTCCATTAAACCCTAAGGCACTGATCCTAAGACCTCAAGCGTTGAAGTAGAACTTGATCTAAATACTCTCAAACACTTTGAATTTCAAACCCTAACTACACTAACCCTAGCCTAGACTAACCTACTAACCCTAAGTGCTGATGTCATCCTTGGCTATTTTATCATTGATGCAGCAACGTTTTGTCTTTTGATCAATTGAATGGTGGTTTAGGCATTGATTGAATAAGGTGTTGATTGGTTACATTGAATGCCACATTGTTCCAATATTTATTGATGAAGTGTTATAACTTTTCATTGCTATTTATAAACATTGACTTCGTCAACATTTATTGCTAACTACTTATATGTATTTATCAGATAGTCTTATGAAGTATTAACCCATTGAAATAGCTTGCATATATCAGTTTGTTGTTGCTTTGTTCCAGGCAGGTACACTTCTTTGGGGGTTTTACTTCTTAAATTGGCCTTTGGCCGGACTATCTGTTTGGGTGGTGACTTGTGGAGGGAGAAAACCTTATCTCTATCTTATTAGTCTTTTGCCTCTTCAAAACCCCAGGTCACCGGGGACGTCTCCCCTAGGCCTAACCTCCCTAAAGAGAAAGAACCATCCCATTGTGGTGACATTGGGTGGGATTGGTTCCTGTTACACCAGTTTGGCCTTCTATCTTATAGCCTTTATTCTAGCTACAAACTGCGTGATAACAACTTCGTGCCATTGTCGGGGAACACTGAGTCAAACCTTCCTTAGACGACACTTTTCGGTAAGCCTTGCCGCAGAGATTCTTTTCTTACAAGCTTACCTAGCGACTCCACTAGGGTGTTTTCCCTATTTCTTTGATAGTTTCAAATAAACTATCTGGCGACTCCACTAATGACGAGGCCAACTATGACTTCACAATGGGATCCTGGGAACTACAAGCCTTTAGACATGAGCAAAATCTCGGGATACCCACGACAAATGCCCCCGATAAAATGAAGATGGCTCCCTAAATTCACTGGTAGTGATGTGGAAAGAGTTGATTTTCATATGAATGATTTTTATTCTTATTTTGGACTCCATCCTGTCAATGATGATGCTGAAGATGTAGTGATGAAAATTTTTCCCACCACTCTGCACGGGAATGCTAAAAAATGGTATGATGATCTTCCCGATGCTAGCATCACCTCCATGAACCAGCTAGAAGAAGTCTTTCTCAAACAATGGGGCATAAAATTGGAAGAGATCCAAACATTGCTAAAAAGACTCTAATACGCAAAACAAGCTAAAAATGAGACCGTCTTCAACTTCCGAAATAGATTTGAGGGTTTGTTGTACTAGCTTCCTAGAGACCATTATCCTGAGGATAAGGACCTTGTGTATCTCTTTACCAATGCACTCTTGGTGCATTTGGGGTTTTTCCTGAGTAAAAAGAATCCAAAGACACTCCATGAAGCTGGCAACATGGCCTTACAAATCGAGGAAAATATCTTTTTGTCCAGAATAAAAAACGTTTTTTCCCTAGGAAGCAATATCAATGATTATGAAGGTACCTCGGACACTCTAAATTTGGAGAAGCTAATTTCCCTTGAGACTTTTATTGTTGATTTTCAAGAAGAAGGGAAACAAGTTATTGACCAACAGAATACTAAGGAGAAAGCTCTTGATGACGTTTTCCAAGAGCAAGGGATCATTGAAAACGCAGCTGAGGAGCTGAAACCCGAACAAGCCGATAAAAAATCAACCTGTACTCCTCCTATTGAAGCAGTCCACAAGCTTTTTTCGCCTGCACAACAACAAGACGATGAGGTTAGCCACTTCCCTTTTCGGGATTTTGATGATACCTTGTTCCTTGATTCAAAGAGTGAAGGAGAAATGGAATCCCCGAACGAAGTAAATATTCCTTGTTGTACTCTTGAAGACAAAGGGGCAATCCATGAGGATGAAACAATAACGCATGCTGGAAACGCCAAAGTTCTTGAAACTCCTGCACAAGAAGAAATAGTAAGTTATCCCCCTCCCCAAAATTTTGATAATTTTCTACCTTATAATTTAGAGGGGGAGATAGATGAGCATATTGATCTTCCATGTTATGATACTGATACTAACACATTTGATATTGATGAGTTCATACATGTTGGGAGACGTAGGTGGGATATAGTTGGTTATGATATGGATCCCATCTATGACATAGAGAATCATCTCCAAGTGTTGCCTTTGCAATTATCACAGCAAGTTACTATTGACCAGTGGCAACAAGGAGATTAGATTTTTACCCATACTTTCCAAAAACCCAAGGATGACCTAGTACCTTGTTTTCCTGATGATTCTCAGTCATACCTTGAGGAATTTGATGATTGCTCCTCCGAGCATTTGGATTTATTTTATGAAGATGACTGTCGACCACCGCTGTGCTCAAGTTTTGAGAGGAGTAAGAACGTTGTTTGCTTAAAGAAAGATTCTCATGACATTTTTCTCCAGCCACCTCTTGTCACTTTACCTTTTAAAGGTGTAGTTGGGAATTATATCTTTTATATTGAGTTTCCTCTTAAGCAAACCCTTGAATACAAGGGTTGGTTGAAAACTACAAGTTCAAGTCTATCATCTCTGTGTTTCAACTTTCCCTTAAGAATTTGCCAGTCACTCGCTAGATCCTTGTCAGTGCCTTCAGAGTGTGAAGATGTCATGGGTGGCCAGTTTGCAAACCTATTGAGTCGGTGTTCTGAACCTTGGATTTTTCATGACCCCTTCCTGAAGTGGATTGAGCACTTTTATCAGAGATTGACTTGGTGGGATTTTATCCCTCCCACCCGCCTCCATGAGTTAGACTTTGTGATTTCCGATGATATAATACATGTTCTAACCCATGTCATTTTTGTGCTTGATTTATCACTATTTTGGTTTATGATGAAGCACAAAGGCAGGTATCGTGGGACGTTGTTGGATTTGCTTCACTGGTTGTTTAACTACACCCAACATTCCAGCCAACAGGTAAGTACAGGTAAGAAGTTTGCTTTCACATTCTTACTTGTTGATTGCTTTATTTTAGTATATATATTTATCTATGTTCGGGTGGCATTACCACCCCAATTTTGTTACTGATACTTCTACTTGAGATCAAGCAGGTCAGCAGGTTATGCCAGAGATGTTGAGGTTCTCATGCACTCTACGGTGAGCACATGTCCCCGAGTTGGAGCCAGATGTTATCCCCCACTTTCAGGGATAACGAGGAGATCATGTCTCGAGGCCCATAGGTCCTAAACATGGAGTACCGAGAGCAGGATTGACTTCAGCATGGCCCTGGAGGGCCCACCTTTTCTCTCTTCCAGCATCCATATCCTGTCAGCAACAGCAGCCTCCACCACCATCGGCTTGGTCTTGTGTCAGAGAGGGTTCTTGCTTCATGAGATAATTAGTTCAGGTATCATGGTATGTGTCACTTTGATCGTCAAAACCATTGAATGTATGCATCTGATTCCTTTTATTTCTAACAACTGCTTGGATCTTACACTTACCCACTTGACCATCTTTTGGGGATTGACAGGGTGTCTTAGTAAGCCTGTGTCTGTGGTTTTGGTTAGCCACTGGGGTTGTCTCTGAGAAGCCATCGTCTTCTCCCTTCACAGTTTCACTTTTCCATCTTGTTTCCCACTCACTTGTCTCATTCCACTTGTCAGGGCACTAGGTTGACCTATTTTCAGGACTGCACCTTACCTCGTGGGAAGAAGGGGCTAAAGGCCCAGAAGGTAAAAGCAAGCTGGTAAAAGATAAAAGCCTAGGAATAAAACCTCGAGATGTTTCGCCCAGGGATCCCCGAGAAAGCAATAAAAGGCTTCTCAACAAGAAACAAGAGGGACTCTAAAAAATAATAAAACAAGACCTAAACAGAGGATAGGGGGTCTCATCACGAGCCATCCTATTAGGTCCATGGGTATCTAGCAGTATGACATTGCCATCAGCTGGTTACCATGCCAGGGCAGTGACCTTTCGTTGCATGGCCAGGGGAAAGGGGGTCTCATCAGGAGCCAGCCTTCTCATTTATGTGAAAGTACTTGTGGGTAACGCTGTCACCACTGGTCACCATGCCAGAACAATGTCCCTTGATTATCTCCTGAGCAGAAAAGAATGAAAGCAATAAAAAATGAAATAACAAAAAGAATAAAAGGCATAAATGGGCTTGGAAAGAATTGCATCCATGACAGGTACAGCTCGCCTTCTACAAAGGCACCCACAGGTAACACATTGCATCCTCGGCCTGCACCCACCTGCTTGGACATCCCTTGACCACTTCATCCACTTACATGGCTTGGAAGAGGTCTCTTCCGGGAACTTCCTTTATTCAGTGGACACTAGCCCAATAGGATACCTTGCCCTTTTCCCAGACTTGTATAGTAGGTTTGTGTAACGTCTTTGAGCTATTGATTGATCTATTAGGGGTTTTATGCATATGTTTATTAATATTGATGATGAAATGTGATTGACATTGCTATGATCCCTATGACTGATGAGCCCATGGAGAGCGTAGCTTTTGATGTGCAGGACCATGCCCGACGGACAGGTACCATCTTGGACCGGTACACATGGGGAGATGATCAGTTTGGACCTCCATGGGGCTGAAGAGCCCATCAGGTGGATGTTGAGACCCCATCAGGGGGAGATACAGGATGGAGATGGATCCAGAGCATTGCAGCAAAAGAGAAGAGGACGTTCCACCAGAGGCACCCCGGCATAGCTTGACCTAGGAGGGATGACCCTTTCTTAGTGGAACGTTGGCCTTTGTAGGCCTAGGACGTCACCACCTTGGCCATGACGTCACCCAGCATCATGGACGTTTGGGGCAAGCAGACTAGGCAGCAGTGGCACGTGTGGCAGGTTAGAGAAGCCCAGGGAGGGCTAACGTTTTGCTCTAGGACGCCCCATCTGCCCTAAAAAGGGATAATGTCTCCCTTGGAGGGGCTTTTACTCTCCTTTCAGCTTGATTTAGAATTTAATTTGACAATTTAATGTAAAGCAGTATGATTTTGGTATTTTGGCCTTGTCGGCCTTTTACATGACCTGAAAAGTAAAATTAGGTCATGATATTGTATAAATGGAGGATTTTCTCCTTCATTTTTTCAACACAACTCACTCACCACTTGGTGAGGTCTGAAATCTGCGCCCTATCTTGGGTAATTGGCTGATTTAAGGAGACGCACTTGTTGAAGGAAGACATTTTTTGGCATATTTTGGCATTTCTCTTGAAGGAAGGTGTTACAACTAGGGTTTGCATGGTTATTTCTTGATGAATTGTAAGTATTTTTCTGCAAAACTTCTTGAATGAATGGTTGTAGTCTAATTTCTTGCATATGTTTATAAATTTTGTTGAATCAAAACCCTAGGTGACATGCACACAAGTAGGTCCTTGTCTCATGTCCCCTGATAGAGAAATTTTCAGCGATTGAAGGAGAAAGAAAGAGCCTAGCCATAGCTACACTCCTATTTTTTCTTCCCTTTAGCTGGTCGTACCTTTACAAGCTAAGAAGAAGGAGACGTCTTGAAGCCTAGGGTTTCTACACTTCAGGGTCATTTTTTCTAGGGTTTGCTAGTAGAGCCTTGTTGCTGCAACACTTTGTCTTATCAAACCCTCTTGTCTCAGTTTATCTTTTATGCTAGCCGTTTTGCCATCTAAGGAAGGAGGAGAGAGCACAAGGCCTTGCTGTAGCAACACCGCAGTGAGCCTCTCTCCCCTAGGGTTTTGATTTTGAGGCCTTGCCTTAGCAACACCTCAAAACTTCTCCCTCTTGTCCTTAGTCTTTGTCTCCTTCAACTCTTGCGTCCTTCATTATTGACTCCATTAAACCCTAAGGCACTGATCCTAAGACCTCAAGCGTTGAAGTAGAACTTGATCTAAATCCTCTCAAACACTTTGAATTTCAAACCCTAACTACACTAACCCTAGCGTAGACTAACCTACTAACCCTAAGTGCTGACGTCATCCTTGGCTATTTTATCATTGATGCAGCAACGTTTTGTCTTTTGAGAAATTGAATGGTGGTGTAGGCATTGATTGAATAAGGTGTTGATTGGTTACATTGAATGCCACATTGTTCCAATATTTATTGGTGAAGTGTTATAACTTTTCATTGCTATTGATAAACATTGACTTCGTCAACATTTATTGCTAATTGCTTATATGTATTTATCAAATAGTCTTATGAAGTATTAACCCATTGAAATAGCTTGCATATATCAGTTTGTTGTTGCTTTGTTCCAAGCAAGTACACTTCTTTGGGGGTTTTACTTCTTAAATTGGCCTTTTGCCGGACTATCTGTTTGGGTGGTGACTTGTGGAGGGGGAAAACCTTATCTCTATCTTATTAGCCTTTTGCCTCTTCAAAACCCCAGGTCACCGGGGACGTCTTCGTTGGGCCTAACCTCCCTAAAGATAAAGAACCATCCCATTATGGTGACATTGGTTGGGATTGGTTCCTGTTACGCCAGTTTGGCCTTCTATCTTATAGCCTTTATTCTAGCTACAAACTGCGCGATAACAAGGCCAATTGGATAACCTACTATTTTGGTCATTTTCTATTTTAAACACTGCTATTTTCAGTATGTGCTCTAATTGATCGGGTAATTATTGGTTTGAGCACCCAACTGGGAGATTTAGCCGTGATTCCAATTTCAGTTGATTCTGAGACCATGGAATTTCGGTCTATTTTTAGAAATGTGACTAGATTGTTGTTTGTGTAGATCAAATCACATCTTTCGTAGGGCTGATCTCATATGTTCATATGTGGTGTTTGTACTTCGAAGTTTTCCATTCAACACTTTTGTTTATGCAAATCTGAAGCTTGGATTGGTGTTTCAATGCATTATTACCTAGATTGGATTTCTCGAAAATCCAATTGTAGTGCTTATCAGAGTTTATTTGTGAGTACATTACGTGATGGACCGGTTGGTTAGTCCATCATTCAGTGTCGACAGTTCGTGAGTGTCTTTCAGACTTGGCACACGGTGGCATGTTTTCATTATTCAGGGGTTGATGGTAGGATAGGTTCTTAAGCATGTCACACATATATACAAGTACATCTAATGGACAGAGATTCAATTAGAGTGACCCATACTTGTAAGTTCAATGCAATCTTCAAAGGAAATATGAGAGGCCGAAGACCCCTAAAGGGTATGATCAAGTCAGTTCCTGCAATTATCGTTTTTAAGATTCGTCTTCCTTGAAACTCATATTTTTCAAAATTTGATCTAGTTTTGGATACCCTTTAGGGAGATATGCATGTAGTTCAATTTTGAGGCCAATCAGATAACCCATTATTTTGGTCGTTTTCTATTCTAAACACTGCTATTTTTAGTAAGAGCTCTAATTCTTAGGGTAATTATAGGTTTGAGCACCCAATTAGGAGATTTAGCCGTGATTCCAATTTCAGCTGATTCTAAGACCATGGAATTTCGATCTATTTTTAGCAGTGTTATTTTTAGCAATGTGACTAGATTTTTGGATAACCCAATATGGCATACAGTATCCGATTTCACGCCATTTTGAGCACTTTGAAATTTCAGGGACCAGACATGTTTCGACCACTACTAGATAGTATTTGGTGGGTCAACGTGGTTTATTCACTATGTTGGGAGAGGCATTAGCCTTAGTAGCCCTTTTACGTACTAGGCCTAATGTGCCTTACTCATGGAGCTCCTTTGAGTGCCCTTTGAGCCACCTTTATTTGCTATTTCTGGATCCATTAGGCCACACAACCCTTCATTGTTATTTTGGTGCCCTTTCGTGTTAAGTTGTACTTACTATTTCCAATATTAGTTGACTTTAAAGGGGGTGCACCCTAGTTGAGAGTGTTCCCATGCATGTGAGTGTGTTTTACCTGCTATTTTGAGGCTAGAGAGGGAGTACTCCACTTTCTTCCTATTTTCATGAGATTCCTCCTTATTTTTATCTCTAGCCACCTTCTAAATATTGCCATGAATGTAGAGTCAAGGTGGGCACATTTTTATTGCTTAGGTAGAAGCCCCACCTTGGCTTCAACCTAGAAACATCCTAAAAGAATTAAAGGCAATAAATGGGCTTGGAAAAAGGTTGCATTGAAAACGAAGGTGGAGCACACCCTCGACAAAGGCACCCATAAGTGAGACACTACAACCCCTTGTATGTCATGAACCCCATGCCCAAAAGTCTTCCCCTCATCCATGTCACCTCATCCACATGACTTAAAAGTTAGAAGGAGGCCCCCTCGAGAAACACCCCTAAACTTGAGGTACGATTCACCCAATAGGTCGTTTTGTCAACCCTCCCATACCTAAACTTGGCAAATTGCATAGGGTCTTTGAGCATTGGTTTATTTTGATGAGGTAGTTTGGATGTACATGCTTAGATGGCTCTTTTATTGATTTGATTAATTCATGAATCATCATGATGCTTTGGAGGGCGTATCCATTTGTCTTTGCAGAACCCAATTGGTGGATAGTTTTGGAGGAACAATCCTAGCTTGGGCTTCCATGGGGCTTGAAGTCCACAGGTTGGATGCCAAGGGCCCACATGTCGAATCACGAAGACCTGCCTTTGGAGGCCTAGAGGACAACTTGGAGGACCTTGCCTAGCCATCACATGCCAAACAATTTGCTTGGAGGGGCTTAAACGTCACCTTTGAAGAGTTGACGTCACCATTGGGGCTAGAGTTTGGTGGTGATGAAGTTGCTACTTGTTGACACTTGGCATGATTTGGTGGGAGAAGACTTGAAGAGGCTATAGCGCATGAGAGGGAGGCTCTATGAGCCCTAACGACTTCAACCTTCTACTCCAACAACTTGCTAAAAGGGTCAAAACGTCACCCTTAGAGGGGTGACGTCATTTTAGGGTTTCTATTGTGCACCTTTTAAACTTTAAATTTTGAATTAAAAATGAATTACTTGTGTAAAGGGGCAAAATAAGGGTTGTTGTCCCCTTATTTTGTGTTTAACCTAACTTAAGTGGACAAACTATTATTAAAACCTTTTGTATAAAATTTAAATAGAAATCATTTGTATCTCATTTTGATCATAGCTGTCCCATTGTGAGAGGCTCTCATAGCTGAAATTTACACCTTCTTTGGGCAATCTCTTCTCTCTTGTGCTCTTGTCTTGGTTTCTTTTGGCTATTGGTGGATGAAGTAATGCACTAGCTCTCTTGGAGGATATTTGTGATGAACACAATATATATAGAAATAGATATAATAAATAATAATTAAACACATCATAAATAAAAAGTCGTGTCTTATCTAAAGGATGTGTCCATTCATGAAAGGGCACCCATGTGAGGATATATAAACGGGCCCTCATTCTCATTGTAATCATCTCATATCATACTCATTATTCATATTATTATTATCCTATATGGATTTCTGTGTACTATCCTATTTATATTGGATATTCTTTGTTTGAGGGAACTTTGTTCGTCTCATTTGGTATTAGAGCGTTGTTTTTGGTCCCGGCTATTGGTCGCAGTCAATTTTCGGAGTTTCTCCAACCCAGCTCATTGACCAGAAATCCGGCCATTGGCCATTCACTACTCATAATATATGTTTAAACAATTACTCCGCTACCAAGAAAATTGAAGAAACTTGAGATTGGAAGGGTTAAAGTATCGAAAGAATTAAGAAAGACTAATTCAACAAAAAATTAAATAATAAAATACATAATAAATAAAAAAAAATCGTTCTACACAAAATCATAAAAAAAAACACACACAAAAGCCAAGGAAAACCTAGTCAGAATTACCGTCAGGTCACTCATTGTACAGATCAAGTCGTTGATAAATACAAGAGGCAAACAAGAACCACCATTTAATACAAGCCGCCATTGGAGTCTGTACGGGTGATGCCAGAAAATTCGAAGGATTAAAGGGAAAAAAATAAATAATGAAATCAACACATAAAAAGCACAGGACTGTCGCAGCCAGTTATAAAAAAAATTAAAAAGTCAGACTGTACAACGGAGCAACAACCAGCAAAACAACAGAGTGTGTGATAGGTATCGAGTTTTGATTCTAATCGGAATTCACCGTGTATAAGGTTATTGAAAGCTGCAAATCGGTGATAAAAGAAAAATATAGCCCAAGGCGATTTCCATAAGAATAGTGTCTACTTGTATCGGGCCACCGTCAATCACTGTATTGTTAGAATTGGCCGCCGTTGGAATTATAAATTGAGCCACCAGTCAATCCATTAGAAAACCAAGGTGTTGAACATTGGGAAAAGGCAGCAGAGAACATAACATGTTTGTGTTATCTTCTGAAACTATGAGTCTTGGCATCTAGGATCCACTCGTATTAATGAACCGAGCCAACACTTCCAGAATCGAATCAAACATCGAGTAATTCGCCGCCAATACCAATTTATGATATCCATCACATCCCAAGAATAGCTTTGCATGAGGGGAAGCTATTCTTGGGATGTGTGCCCTCATAGTTCTATATATTGAGGGTTTCTCCATTGACTCTAGGTCAGATTTCGTCAACGGTAGCAAACTCTCTCATTCTCTCTCTCTTCTCTTTTCTAGCTTCTATTTTCTTCATGCAAGGGTCATCACTATACCAGTTTTTGTACTTGTCTCTATGGCGCAATCAGCCTTTTGGTAAACACGGGAATAAAGCTTTGTTATGCTCGTATCAAGCTCTTAAGGATTGTTGGTATTGTGTTGAATTTTGTCCAAGATTTATAAGTTATTAGCCTGTTATTTTGGTGCAATCAGTGATGAGTTTTTCTTCTCCAGTTAAGAATAAGTCATCCACATGTAGCAGCAATATAACAGGCTCATCGTTCATAACCTTTAAGTAAAGATTAGGATCAGCTTTACTCTTGGTAAAGCCCAGGCTCGTCAGGAAACTATCAATCCTTCCATACCAAGCTCTAGGAGCTTGCTTCAATCCGTACAGAGCCTTCTTCAACTTGCAGACATGAGTCTTCATGTCTTCAACTTCAAACCCTTGAGGTTGTTCTATATACACTTCTTCTTCAATGACATCATTCAAGAAGGTTGTTTTCACATCCATCTAGTGTAACTTCCACTTCATCTTAGCTGCAAGGGCTATGATGGTTCTGATTGAAGTGTATCTGGCTACAGGAGCAAACGTCTCTTCATAATCAACGCCTTCTTTTGAGAAAAGCCACGAGCAACAAACCTTGCTTTATATTTCTCAATACTTCCATCAGCAGCATGTTTTATTTTGAAAAGCCATTTGGAAGATACAACATCCTTGCTCTTTGGTCTGGGAACTATTTCCCATACATCATTCTTTATGATGGATTGGTATTCTTCTGTCATGGCATTTGCCCATTCTTTCTTTTGAATGGCTTCTTCAAAGCAGGTAGGCTCCTTCTCTAAGAGATCACACATCAAATCCATATAACAGGAGAATGGTTTAGGTTTCTTCACTTGTCTCGTGGTTCCTTAGGAGGCACCATACTTCTCTCCATCTTGAGTAAGTTCCCTTGCCCAGGCTGGCTTTCTCTTGTGGGAGATCGTCATATGGGGAGGTTCTTGAGATTTTATTATGTCATAATCTTCTAGAATCTCCTCATTAGGGGAAGTTATGATTTCTCTCACTGGTTCTGCAACTCTGGGAGCTATTGGTTCTTCTTCATATACTTCTTCAAGCTGGCATCTTCTTGATTTCTTGAGTGTTGCATCTTCATCAAAGGTTACATCCCTTCTTATTTCAATATGATGGTAACCTAGTATATAAACTCTGAAGGCCTTGGAGACCTCACAGTATCCAACAAATATTCCCTTCTTTCCTTAAGGGTCCAACTTGGTTCTCTTCTCTTTTGGAATATGTACAAATATTGGGCAGCCAAATATTTTGAGATGGCTTACTTCTGGCTTCTTTTCGGAGAACATCTCTTCAGGGGTCTTGAACCCAAGTGCACTATGGGACAATCTGTTTTGTACATATACTGTTGTTTTTGTTGCTTTTGCCCATAAGTACATTGGAAGATCTTGATCATGGATCATGGTCTTCACCGCTTCCATTATAGTTATGTTCTTTCTTTCTGCTACATCATTTTGTTGAGGATTGTATGGAGTGGTGAGCTCCCTCTTGATCCCGGCATCTTTGCAAAAGTTTGCAAACTCTTTTGAGGTGTATTCTCCTCCATTATCTGACTTGAATATCTTTATCTTTCTTTTAGAAAGATTCTCTATCAAGGCTTTGAATTCCTTGAATTTACTGAACACTTCATCTTTTGATTTCAAAAGGTAAACCCAAGTTTTACGAGAATAGTCATCAATGAAGGATACATAGTATTCATACCCACTGATGGAGGATGATGGCATTGGGCCACACACATCTAAGTGAATGAGCTCTAGGACTCCTCCTGCTTTACTGTCTCTCTTCGGAAAAGGGTTCTTGATGTACTTTCCTTGAGCACATCCATTGCACACACCTTCATGGTCAACCTTGAATTCTGATAGACCTGTGACTGCCTTGCTTACATATGGTAATGCCTTGTAGTTGATGTGGGCTAATCTTCTATGCCAAAGTTCACATGGATTCTCAATGGAGTGGGTCATGGTTGCTTCTGAGTGACCCTTTAGCTTATACAAGCCACCTTCTTCTTTTCCAATAACAATTGCTTCTTTCATGGTTTTTCCTTTGGCCCACGTAAGAACTTCTCCATCTATGAAGGCAACTCTGAAGCCTTTCTTTTCTAAAGCTGAGATGGATAGTAAGTTCTTTGTCAAACCTGGTACATATAGTACATCCTTCATCTTCATTGGGGTCCCTGACTCAAGCTTGTAATTTGATTCTCCTACTCCCTTGATAGGGTATTGATAATCATCTCCAAGTGTAACTTTCTGAGGAAACTTATTTTCTGAAAGGCAAGAGAGAATGTCTCTTTGACCTGTCATGTGCTTGGAAGCACCACTATCAATGAGCCAAGTGTCCTCACCAAGTGATACTGATCCTGAGAGGGCAGAGATTAAGACATAGTCTTCAATTTGTTCTTTTATCATCTTTGTGGGTAGCTCTTCATCTTCAACTGCATGGGCATGGTGCCTCTTGTTTCTCTTCTTGTATTCTTCTCTTCTAGCTGGACAATGTTTAGCAATATGTCCCATCTTGTCACAATGGTAACATTGGTAGGATGAGAAATCTTTTTCTTTTCTTTGTCCTTTCTGAAACTTCTGGAATCTCCTTGGTTTAGATTCTTTATGTATGAATTTGTTTTGGGGGTGAGACTCCTTATGAGTTTCTTTCTGGAAGTAAGACTTCTTTCTTCCTCCTTTAGTGTGAGTAGCTAGGGCTTGATCTTCATCTCTTGATAGCAAAGCTTCTCGGTTAGCTACTCTTGCTTCTTCTTGAACACATTCTTCCCAAAGACTGTCAAATTGTAGTTTGTCTTTTCCGGCACAAATAGTTTGGATGAATGCATCCCAAGGTCTTGTGAGACCATTAAGGGCTATCATTATAAGTTCGTCTTCATCTATAGTATCTTCAATTGCTTCTAGTTGTTCTTTGAATTGTGATATTCTAGAGAAATATTCCTGGATTGTTTCTCCTTTCTACATCCTTGTATTCTTGAGTTGAGTCCTTAGATTCATCTTTCGATTGATGTTCTTTCCTTCATATAATCTGGTTAGGGCATCAAACATTTCTTTTGGAGTCTTCTTTGAAGCCACTTGAGGAATCAAGTGATCTTTGATAGAGTCTGAATGATTCTTTTGGCCCTAACTGTGTCCTTTTGGTGTTTTGCTTTAGCTGCAGCATCGGCGGGTTCTAGTACATTCTCTTTAATGAATCTTGCTAGGTCATTCTCTTCAAGAATGAGTCCAATCCTATACTTCCAGGCACGGAAGTTTTTCACACCTTCTAGCTTGTCAACAAGCTTAGTGCTTGCAGACATCTTTTACCTGGAGCTAGGAAAATGACCAAAAAATGAAAATGCTCAGAATTGAATTTTGACCTTACTAGGAGGTGCGCTTGGCTGAGGCGAGTAGCCTAGTGTGGTTAGATTTCATAAAATCCAAATTTTGCCCCTTCAAACTTGACCAACGGATTTCTGGACTGGTGCTTCTGGTTTTCTGGTACTTCTGGTTTCCTGGTACTTTTGGTTTCCTGGTACTTCTGTTTTTTGGTACTTCTGGTACTGGTGAAAACTAGGGTTTCACTTTCTGGGAGTTCTATCCACTGAAAAGGTGTGTTGAAGGTGCCAAAGAGTTCCTTGGGCTAGGGCACACTTTTCTAGATGACTTTTGGGCTGAAATTCCTCTTCAATAAAAAGCCCTAATTTTCTTGTGCGGCAACAATGACGTTTTTCTTTTTCCTGTGAAAGATGCTCTCTTTAGCGTAGCTTTGATACCATGTTAAAGTTTAAGCTATTATTAGGTTTCTTTTCAATTTACTAGATAACCATAGCATAGATAAGATCACTGAGAGAAACACAATCACAAGAGACATATCATTTATCTTGGGAAACCCTCATGGGGAAGAAAACACGGCAAAAACTTCCTTAATATAGATAGCCAATACAATGCCAAGACAATAAACCAAACACTAGAGAATATCCTCTCCCAAGTAATGCACCTCTCTCTCTTCCTTCTTTTCCAACTGCAGCTACCAAACTTGCACTCTGGATGATCGAATGAGTGAGTGAACAAATGAGTCATTGGCTTCCTTTATTTATACAAACTGGCAAGCGCTGAAAGGAGGTGTCTCTTCACTGGCAGGGTCAACTTGTCTTTCTAGGTGGTTAGAACCACTTTAATTTGCCTGGGGGCCGACTTCTCAATTTGCATATTACAATTAGGGTTTGACCAATCCGCAGAAGGGGATTTGGTCATTTACAATGCCTGACATGATCAATCCACAAAAGGGGATTGATCTAAATAATAAATAGAATACTCTTTGCAGTTACAATATTTCAACAGCTATTGCTTGAAGATCTCCATATATATACATCTCTCTTACTGGTTTTCCCCAAGGGGGTTTTTCTAGGGTCATGTTGACCAAAAACCCATGTGTTCATTTGTCATGTATGCTTAGTTATTATCAATTGTAAGTAGTTAAAGATATAAGAGGGTATTACATGTTTTAAGGATATGCATGTGCTATATTTGTTCAGCCTAAACTAACAATTAAACACTTGCAAGAGCACCATTAGAAGAGCATGCAATCATCAGTTAAAAGGCAGATTTGAGAAGAGAAAAATCATAACTGTTTGATGTCCTAAAACAACAGCAAGAACAGTTTGGAACCTTGAACATAGAGCCCAACAAGAGGTCGCATGATGTTAAGGTTTAAGCCATTATTATAGATGTTTGCATTTAATTAGATAACAATAGCATAATCCAAGATCACTGAGAAATACACAATCACAAGAGACACAGCATTTATCCTGGGAAACCCTCTAGGGGAAGAAAACCCAGCAAAACTTCCTTAATATAGATAGCCAATACAATGCCAAGAGATCTCTTATGCTAATACAGAAAGTCCTCTCCTAGATATGCACCACTCTCTCTCTCCTTTGCCGGTAACAGATCAGAACTTGTCTCTCAAACTGAGCAAGTGAGTTGTGTCTAAGTGAGGCGCTAGCCTCCTTTATTTATACAAGTCTGGCACGTGTTAAGTGTCTCTTCACTGGCAGGGCCGACTTCTCAAACTGGGTGGGTAAACCCACCTTTATTATATTTCTGGGTCTCTTTAATAACTGCTAGGGCCGACTTCTTATTCTGCCTATTACAATTGTCTTTTGACCAATCCGCAAAAGGGGATTTGGTCCTATTACAATAACCGACATGATCAATCCACAATGGGGATTGATCCTATGAATAATAT
>JASDQU010739288.1:88537-127262 GCA_032191745.1 Picea mariana | reverse complement strand
AATTGTGAAATGGACTAAAAATTCCAATGCCAAATCCACAAATTTGACCCTTGAATCCACAAAATCCCAATGGCAAACTCCTCCTTGGCTGGTTGAATGGCTTGGCTCTCCTCCTTGGCTAAATGCACAAATAAAACACTAAAAACCCCTCACGGACCCCTTAAACCCGTGGGTTGTTTAAAATTTTAAGACGGACGATTTTTCCCATCGACCCGCGATTTTTTCCCAATTTTTTGCAAAAAATCGCGATTTTTTCCTTAAAAATTGCCACAAAATCGACCGATTTTTTTGACGATTTTTTCCATAAAAATCGGCTTCAAGAAAAAATCGCGATTTCGGCGATTTTTTCACGATTTTGTCAATAGAGGTATATATAGATATCTCAAAGCAAACTGCTACAAAAAGAAAATATAACAATGGAACCTGATACAATAGCAATCTTTTTCAGATTGCTTTGGAGTTCCTGAATATTGGCGCCCCTTTTAAACTTGTGCGCCCTTTCCTCTTTGTGCCTGCTAGAAGATGTTTGCTCCCTTGAATGTTCCGTTGCTTGATGGATGGAACCTTGTGCCCTCTCTCACAGATGAAGCACCTCTCCAAGATCCAACTCTCACCACAAGCAAATCTCTACACTTCAAGTGCGCCCCTCATGCTAGTTGCGCCCCTCACCAAATGGGTGCGCCCTCCACTAGCTCACACTCCAACCAAGAAGAAAGCCCAAGCTAGATGTGTCCTAGCCTCTCACCAAGACGCCTCCTCAAGCTATGTCCTCACAGCAATGGCTTCCTTCTCTCAACGATGCGCCTCCCTTCTCCTCTCCTTCACTGATCTGGATTATTTTTGTAAATTTTCAGACCCCAACCCAGTTTCAGTCTCGCTGATTTTTCAGCCAATGTTTAATGCCCAAACCCAGATTTTTAATAGCAATTAAACTCAGCAGAAAATAATTTTCAGAACTGAAACATGAGGATTCTGAACATCGTTTATAACGCATAAATAAAAATATCAACAGCACATAAACTCGGAAAATATTAACACATAGATTTTTGGTCTAACAACGACCCTGGAAAAACCAACAAGGGGAAAACCAGTGAGAGAGGGAGTTTTTTATTATTTAGGAGCTTCTGAGAAATTTCATTTACAGCATATTCATCTTCAGAAATTTACACAAACTTATCTCCGACTTTCTTCAGCAAAAATCCTTCTGAACAGTCTTGGAATGCTCCTCGATTTTTGTGCTAGAAATCCATACACTACGATTGTACCAGCAATGAATGTTGTATGAACTGTCCTCGATTTGCGTGCCAAACTTCTGCTCAAGTTGTACGAAAATGCCCAGCAGTACAATGCCTTGAAAACCATGCCAATACACTTGAAAAACGTGCCCATAATTTATGACAATACGGCCCTCGAATTCGGTGCAAGTTCGTATGGACTGTACGGATTTTTCTTACTCAAGAAAACATGGCCAGCACTCCTCAATTTGTGTGCCTGAAAATACTATACGGCAGCCTTGGAATGTGTGCCAATACTCCCAAAAATTCGTGTTGTTGTCCTCGAAATCTATGCACATTTAATGTTGTACGGCCTCTTCAAATCTGTACTCTACGGATAGTTTTCTTTGTTGTCTGTTGCCTTGAAACCCGTGCTTGATAGCTGCCTTGAAACTCGTGCCCTAGCTCTGCATATGTTGCCTCTATCTCAAGCTCGACCTCTCTCTTGCTCTTGCTCTCTCAACAATGAACAACAACCCAACAATGGGTGTGCCCTCCAACCCTAATCGACCTCATGAGGGAAGGTGAAAAGTCTCTTCATCCAACGATGGAGGTTAGATGAGATCAACGGTGGAAATTAAATCACTTTATCCACCCACTTTCCCTAAGTTTCAAAAAGTCACCTTTTAATTTGCATCTCACAAATTAAATGACTAGGGCCCACATTAGGCACTTTCTCACCCCTTAGGCGCCTAGGTGATGAGAAACACTTGCCTAGGTACTTTTTAATTAAACTTTTAACACTCTCTCTTACCGAGGAAAGTGTTACTCACCACTCCAAGCTTGTCCGTGAAAAATACAAACTTGCCTCTGCCCAATGCTTTGGTGAGTATGTATGCAACCTGCTCCTCTATAGATATGTACTGTAGCTCCACATCTCCTCTCTGAACATAGTCACGGATGAAGTGATAACGAATCTCGATATGCTTAGACCTGTCATGAAAAACTGGATTCTCTGAGAGTTTAATGCAACTCTGATTATCACAATAAATCACGATAGGCCTCGGCTACACACCGAACAATCCCACCAGCAACTTGCGAAGCCAAAGGGCCTAACGACTGGCCTGACTGGCTGCCATATACTCAGCCTCTGCAGAACTCAAAGCCACTGACTTTTGCTTCCGACTTAACCAAGACACAACTATTGAGCCCAATCCGAAATAGCACCCTAAAGTACTCTTCCTGTCACTGACACATCCTGCCCAATCTGAATCTGTATAGCCAACCAAACGAACTCCATCTCCTCTCTGATAGTCCAGACCATAATCTACCGTACCACAAAGATACCTGAGCACATGTTTTCTTGCCACCCAGTGCACTCTCCTAGGCTCCACCATGAACTGACTGAGAGTGTTGACAGCAAAACAAATATCTGGCCTGGTATTGACCAAATACATCAATGACCCGATCAACTAACGATACAAAGTGGAATCCACCAACTGTGACTCATAAGCATGAAGCTTCTTCCAGTTGGTAATCATAGGAGTGGTCATGGGCCTACTGTCCTCCATCTGAAATCTTCTCAAAAGGTCACACACATACTTCCCCTGTCCCAGGAAGATGTGTCCAGGCTCCTGCCAAACCTCCAATCCCAAAAAGTAGTGCATCAGTCTGCTATCAGTCATCTCGAACTCTGAAGCAAGGCTCTCCTTGCAGCTGTTGATGAGTCTCTCTGCCCCTGTAATAAAAAGATCATCCACATATAGCAAGAGAATGAGAGGACCCTCTCCAACCACAATGAAGTATAGGTTGTGATCCACCTCCCTCTTCTCAAAGCCTAACTGCTGCAAATAGGCATATATCCTCGAATACCAAGCTCTGGGAGCTTGTTTCAACCCATACAATGCCTACTTCAATCTACACACATGAGACTCTCTCCCATGCACCTCAAAGCCCAATGGTTGCTCAATATATACCTCCTCATGTATAAGACCATTCAGAAATGCGGTCTTCACATCCATCTGGTGGATCTTCCAACCCATCTCTGCTGCAATGGAAATCACTGCCTTGATCAAAGTGTATCTAGCAACCGGCACAAAGGTCTCATCATAGTCGACTCCCTCAACCTGTGAAAACCCCCGAGCCACAAAGCGAGCTTTGTACTTCTCAATGCTGCCATCTACATCATGCTTGGATTTATAGAGCCACCTGGAAGTCACCACTGACTTCCCCTCAGGTCTAGGAACAACTTCCCAAACATCGTTCTTCATGATGGAATTGTACTCTTCCATCATTGCATCTCTCCAAACCTGTCTACCAGTAGCCTCCTCAAAAATGGAAGGCTCGGACTCCCGAATATTGCTCACCATCGCAATGTAGCTGCAAAACCTCTCGGGAGGTTTACTCTCCCTCACTGCCTGTCTGGGATTCCCCACTGAACCCTATGCCTCCCTCAAAGTATCTTGAAGCCACTTAGGCTTCGTCCTCTCTGAAGTAGTGTCCCATGGAGGGGACTCTCCCTGCTCAACCCCATCTACTGAAGACTGTGATCCTGAAGTAGACTCTAGAGTACTCGATCCTAAAACCTATGGACTAGTAGCCTGCGAACCTGAACCCTGTGGCCCTGTGACCTGTGAACCTGTCGTCATGGAAATTGGTGGCCCCGAACTCTGTGTCACTGCAGTCTGTTGTGGACTCAACTAAATCTGAGGTGAAGACTGCTCACCCCTCTCTGTCCCTCTAGACTTCCTAAAGGCTCCGTCCTCAAATCTAACATCCCTCCTCAAGACAGTCTTCCTCAAGGAAGGAAGGTATATACAGAAAGCCTTTGAAGTCTCACTGTACCCAACAAGGATCCCTCTCTCTGTCGTGGGCTCCAGCTTTGTCCTCTTCTCAGAAGGGACATGTGAATAAGTGATGCACCCAAAAATCCGAAAGTGCCCCACCTCAGGCTTCTTCCCAAAAAAAGCCTCCTCAAGAGTCATGCTCCCCACAACCTTGTGAGGACTCTTGTTCTGCAGATAAATTGCAATGTAGCATGCCTCAGCCCATAGAAATAGTGGCAGCCCCTGATCATGTAGCATGGCTCTCGCAGCGCCAACAATGGCCTTGTTCTTCCTCTCTGCAACCCCATTCTGTTGTGGGTTGTAAGGAACAGTCAACTCTCTCATGATGCCCTCTCCTGCACAGAAGTCCATTAACTCCTTGGAGGTATACTCACCCCCATTGTCCGTCCTCAGAACTCTGATTTTCTTCCCTGTCTGGTTCTTCAGAAGAGCTTTGAACTCTTGGAACCCATTGAAAACCTGTCCTTTGGTCTTCATGAAGAAAATCCAAGACTTCCATGAGAAGTCATCAATGAATATAACATAGTATAGAAAACCAGTCAACGATGCGAAGACATCGGGCCACATACATCTGAATGAATATGATCAAGAATCCCTGCTGCTCTACTGTCACTGCTAGGAAAAGTAGTCTTGGTGTACTTTCCCAAAGCACACCCCTTGCACAACTCATGGTGCTCTGAACTGAAATCTGGAACTCCAGTCACCATCTCCCTCAGTACCCTCAAAGCCCCATGGTGCAAATGTGCCATCCTCCTGTGCCATAGCTCACATAGGTCACTGTTGCTGGTAGTATGAATCAATGCTCTCGTTGGCTAGAACATAAGCTTGTACAGCTTCTCATGTCTAGTCCCAATCACTTTGGCCGAAGTGATACTAGACCCCTTTGGGAAAAGGAGCACCTTCCCATCACGGAACAAGACCTCATATAACCCCTCTCCTCAATAGCAAAAACTAACACTAAGTTCTTCTTCAAGCCCGGAACATATAGAACCTCTGTCAAAGACATGGGAGGCAAAGACTCCCTCTGAAATGATACAGTCCCACAACCAACTGCCTTGACCACCCGGTCATCTCCAAGCACTACCTCAACATCTCCAATCTGTGTAAGGTCTGTCAAGTGCTCACGAACCCCTGTCATATGGCGAGAGGCACCACTGTCAATATACCACATATCTGAATGAGTGATCCTCGTGGATAGACACACAACCAAGGAAAATTCCTTGTCAAACTTGGTGGAAAACTCTTCCACCGCTGCTGAAGTTGTTGTTTATTTCTTCTTCTTGTTAGGACACTGACCTGCATAGTGCCCAAACTTGTGGCATGAAAGCACTTGACTTTGCTCATGTCTTTCTTCCCTTCACCCTTGGGTTTGTTAACACCCTTAGGACCCTTCTTGAACTTCTTCTTGTTGTTGGCAGCAAGAGCCACATTCTCCTCCTCATGACCTGTAGATGAACTGCCATGTACATAACCTCTCCAGGTCTCCTCCTGAACAAAGTCATCCCAAAGATGTTCCCAGTTGGGAAGCTTCTCCCTAGCAACAATGCCCTCCACAAAAACAGCCCATTGTTTGGAAACTCCATTCAATGTTGTTCTCACAAGCTCACTGTCAGCTATGGCCTCCCCCACAGCTCCAAGCTCATCTCTCACCTGTGTCAATCTAGCAAGGTATGTAACCACATTTTCAGCCTTGGTCATCTTTATGCTCTTCAGTTTTTCCCTCAAACCCATCTTACGGTTTTCATTAGTACTCTGGTACAATTTTGTCAAAGACTCGCACATCTCATAGGCATTTGACTTCCCCATCAAGTGAGGAATCAAATGGTCCTTGATGGCATCAAGAATAATCCTCTTAGCCTTGATACTCTTCTTAGTGTAAGCTGCAAGAAGAGTAGCATCAATAGGTACCACCACAGGATGAGTTGCAGTATTTTCCAAAATGTCCCACAACTCATTTTCTTGCAACAACAAGATCATCCTCTCCTTCCAAGCACCAAAATTTGTTGCCCATCAAGTTTGTCCTCAACTCTCAAACCTGTAGCCATTGACCCCTTTCTGCTGAAAATGAAAAATTCAAAAATCTGCCCTGTGAAGTGACTGTTGTTCCAACTTACTGACTTGCTGAAATATCTCTACTTCTTTCAACTCAGCTCTGATACCATGTAAATTTTCAGACCCCAACCCGGTTTAAGTCTCGTTGATTTTTCAGCAGAAAATAATTTTCAGATCTGAAACATGAGGATTTTGAACATCGTTTATAACGCAGAAATAAAAATATCAACAACACATAAACTCGGAAAATATTAACACGTAGATTTTCGGTCTAACAGCGAACCTGGAAAAACCCACAAGGGGAAAACCAGTGAGAGAGGGAGTTTTTTATTATTTAGGAGCTTCTGAAAAATTTCATTTATAGATATTCATCTTCAAAAATTTACACAAACTTATCTCAGACTTTCTTCAACTCAAGTTGTACGGAAATACCCAACAATACAATGCCTTGAAAAACGTGCCAAGAATTTATGACAATACAGCCCTTGAATTCGATTCAGGTCCGTACGAACTATACGGATTTTTCTTACTCAGAAAAACGTGCCCAGCACTCTCCTCAATTTTTGTGCTTGAAAATACTCTACGACAGCCTTGGAATGCATGCCAATACTCCCAGAAATTCGTGTTGTTGTCCTCCTTGAAATCTGTGCACATTTAATGATGTACGGCCTCTTCAAATCCATACTGTACGGATAGTTTTTCTTGTTGTCTGTTGCCTTGAAACTCCTGCCCTAGCTCTGCATATGTTGCCTCTATCTCAAGCTCGACCTCTCTCTTGCTCTTGCTCTCTCAACAATGAACAACAACCCAACAATGGGTGCGTCCTCCAACCCTAATCGACCTCATGAGGGAAGGTGAAAAGTCTCTTCATCCAACGATGGAGGTTAGATGAGATCAACGGTGGAAATTAAATCACTTTATCCACCCACTTTCCCTAAGTTTCAAAAAGTCACCTTTTAATTTGCATCTCACAAATTAATTGACTAGGGCCCACATTAGGCACTTTCTCACCCCTTAGGCGCCTAGGTGATGAGAAACACTTGCCTAGGTACTTTTTAATTAAATTTTTAACAATTTTCGGTACGAAATGAAAGCGGAGATATAACACAGAAATATACAGAGATATCGCAAAAGAGACAATAATATAACAGAGATATATCGGAAATATAACATGAGGCACAGATATACAGTAATACACAATTTCTATTAATGAGTGAAATGTACAAAACTGTAGAAATACAGAGTGAAAGACTCGCTAGAATGGTGGCAGCTTATCTTTGAGAAGAGATGTGACGGCTACTCGCATTCGCAAGAAGATGATTTACAATGAGACTCTAAAGGCCTTTTTAGCATAAAGAAAATCCAACACCCTAACCCCGGAAGATGAAAAACCAACAGTTTTGTGGACCCCATTTTGGGTAGTTTGATGTATCAACTTTCCGGGGGCATAACTTTGGCATACAATCTCCGTTTGGGGTGCACAATAGCTCGTTGGAAAGGTCTATCTGAGCACTACACATGTTGTCGCTACAATCTTATCGTGGCAAGCCCTAAAAACGTTGTTTAGGGCCTCAAAACGGCCCCGGAAGTTCGGGACCCGAAAACTAGAAACAAAACTGCCAAACTGAAACTGCCAAAATGAGTCAGTTGGAATAGGTGGGTGGCCACCGATATCCACCTGGATCAATCCTCCCTACTTAGGAAGCAATGGTCTCCATTGCTTTGAGTTCCCGGGGAAGAGGGGAAAGCAATTGTTGAATCTAAATCTTGGTGAGCTACTTGCCTTGCTAGAGATGTTGCGTTGCTTGGTTTGTGGAAGGCTGTCACAAACCTGTTGTTGGTGAGGTTGAATCTGTTCAACCAGTCAGGCTACATGAGATGACTGTGTGCAGAAGGAATCTTTGCACTTTGTTGCAATCTTGTTGACATGCTTTCGCTAGATAAAAGGTGCTTGGTCCGAGGTTGTCGTGGTTGTAGTGTCCTTTTGTTCACCTTTTGAACAGACTGTCAAGAAGCAGAATTTTGTAGTATGAGATACTACCTTGCGACACTGTTTAGGTGGGACAGTAGTTGGAACTACCTCTGGTATCGTGTAGAGATTGTAGATTTTCTGAGGTCCTATGAGGCTGCCATCTAGGTCTATCTTTGACCTCAAGATGGCTCTAAGTTTTATCTTCAAGACTGTCCTCTGTTGCTGTGTTAAGACAGAAAACAGTCAAGTACTTTACGCTCACAGTTTTGATGGTTAAGTGTCCTTTTGAGATGCCCTTGCAAGTGTTTTATTATCCCAATGTTAGCACATGCAATATACTCAAAAAATTAACACTACCTCTAGATCTTTACACCTCTAAATGTTGATTTACAATTCTAAGCATGCATGAAATGAACACAAGTATTTTTTATCAACATGACCCTGGATAAAAACCCCTCGAGGAAACCAGTTTGGAATGGAAGTATATATATGTGGAGAATAGAACGTGGAATACAACAAGTACATGAAACAAATGAACCTGATACAGTAGTAGCTTGTCTCAAGATGCAACACAAGTCTAAGAGTGAAAGATGCGCCCAAGCATGGTGCGCCCTCCTCAAATGTTGCTCTATCCACTGAAATGAAGCGCCCTTGCTCCCTGAAGCTCTGATGGAGAAACCCTTGCACACAACTCTGAATATGTGAGCTACCTCTCCACTGAAACTGTCCTCAAAGCAATCTGACCGCTGCAAGACCTCTCCACTGAAACTGTCCTCAAAGCGATCTGACCGCTGCAAGACCTCCCTGCTATAAATGCGCCCTCCTCCTCAAGTGTGCCCTCCTCCAAGCAAGAACAACAACCACAAATAAGATGGGCCCTAAGCCTTCATGAGCCCTCCATGAAAGGAGGTGCCCAAGCTCTCCTCTCCCAATGCTTCCATTCCCATCCTCTTACCCTTCTCCAAACTCTCTTGGTAAACATACAAGTGAATGAGCCTCTCCTTGCCCTATGCGCCCCTCTTAAGGAGACATAAGGAAACCTAAAAGTTGGGTGGATGAGATCATCTCATCCCATCTCTAATCAATGGTTGAGATCTCTTCAAAAGAATCTCAACTCAAAACCCACTTTACTAAAGTTTCCATAGTTTCACTTTATGTCCCTCAATTCACCCACAAAGTGAATTAATAGTCATTTTAGGCTAAAATGACCAAATTTCACTTTTGCTTAAATCTCCTAAGTCAAAGTGAAATTAGACATAAAGTACATGGTACATAGTACAAAGTATTTCCCACTTGTGTTTAGAGGCTCACAAACACAAGGGGACCACTTTCCAAGGTACCCAAATCTCAACAGAGATGACCCCCCAGAGTAACAATGACACTATGAGGTCGAGACTCATAGATAGCATTGCGCTTCCACATGTATGGTTGGCCCAAGAGAACATCACAGACATCCAATGGGGCAACATCACATAATACCTCATCCTTGAAGGGTTGGATGTCGTATGTCAATCGACACTGTTGGCTGACACGAAGATCTCGTCCCTGGCGAAGCCACCCGATGTTGTATGGTTGCGGGTGTGGTGTTGTCAACAATCCCAATTGTTTGACGACCTCTGTCGAGATGAGGTTATTCTGGCTTCCGCTATCAACAATAAAATGCAGTGGGGTCCCCTTCACCCACATCTGTGAATGAAAAAGGTGCTCCCCCTCTTCAGGATTTGTTGGTTCTTCTGGTTGAATTGTTGCAGTCACAACAATAGCAGTGGGGTCTGCGTTGATTATCTGTCTTTTATCAGTATTTTCAGAATCAGATTCTGAATCAGGGTTCGGCTCCTTGTCTTTGATCTCGGCCACCAATGACTGTTTTGAGCGACATTCATCAATGTTGTGCTAGGGGCTTTTGTGGAAATCGCACCATTTTCCAGTGTCCTTCGTCTTCCCATGACCCTTCTTTTCCGGTGGCTTAGACTGGTTTTTTGGAGGCTATTTGTTAGGGTCGTCTTTCTTATACTTTGGTTGTTGCAGATTTACAAATCCAAACTCCCATTTGTTCTGGTGCCTAAATTTCTACTCGATTTTAACAACATATCGATACGCAGCACCGAGTGATGAGATATCTAGAAAATCCATTTCAGTTTGGATGTATCTGTGTAGAGCGTCACGGTATTTCAGAACCAAATGTCACTCAGAGTCTTTGATACCCAGCTTGGTGCGCAAGGTATGGAAGGTATTGGTGAACTCTGACACTGCTTGGCCCCTCTCTTGCCGCAATGTGGTCCATCTCATGTACTGATCTTCATAGTTGCCAACAGGATAATATTGTTCCTTGACCGCATCCACAAAAAAATCCCAAGTGGGATCGACCCCATATATTTCAGACTCCTCTATGGAACTTTGCTCCCAGTAAGTTTCCCACCAATGTTTGACATGGGGGGGAGCCTTAAGGAGTGCGAAGATGATCTTTTCCTTGTCAGAAAAATGTTGAACACAGAAACAACCTTCTAGCAGATTTAACCATTTGTCTAGGCCATGCGCATCTATCTGACCTTCAAATACGGGAATATCAAAATTAACCTGTACCTTGAAATGCGAGGTGCCTCCAAAGTGCTCACTTGATGAAGACGCCCCTGTTGTTATCGGCGGGCGTTGAAGGATGTGGGAAAAATTCTCCATCATTTCGTCCCTCTATCGCGTGAGAGCTTGTTCAAGCAACAGATTAATAGAATCTTATGCTCCGTCGTTTTTCTTTTCTTCCGCCATGGAGGGTTTCTTGGGCGTGCAAGAGCGATTGTCCTCAAGAGAAACAAGCTCGAGACCCAACTTGATATACTCGGACCTCGTCGAGGACATGCACTGAAAAACGATCAAGAGCAGTGCGCTCTGATACCACTAATCCGGATTATTTTCGGTACGAAATGAGAGCGGAGATATAACACAGAAATACACAGAGATATTGCAAGAGAGACAATAATATAACATAGATATATCGGAAATATAACAAGAGGCACAGATATACAGAAATACATAATTTCTATTAATGAGCAAAATGTACAAAACTGTAGAAATACAAAGTGAAAGACTCGCTAGAATGGTGGCAGCTTATCTCTGAGAAGAGATGTGACGGCTACTCGCATTCGCAAGAAGATGATTTACAATGAGGCTCTAAAAACCTTTTTAACATAAAGAAAATCCAAAACGCTAACCCCGTAAGATGAAAAGCCAACAGTTTTGTGGACCCCATTTTGGGTAGTTTGGTGTATCAACTTCCCGGGGGCGTAACTTTGGCATACGATCTTCGTTTGGGGCGCACGATAGCTCATTGGAAAGATCTATCCAAGGACTACACATGTTGTCATCAGATTGTGACTTAGTCTACAGTTTGACTGTGGCGAACCCTAAAAATGTTGTTTAGGGCCTCAAAACGGCCCCGGAAGTTTGGGACCCGAATACTAGAAACAAAATTGCCAACCTGAAACTATCAAAATGAGCCAATTGGAATAGGTGGGTGGCCACCGATATCCACCTGGATCATTCACTCTACAACACAAGTGAACAACAATATGAGCCTCTTTGCCCTATGCGCCCCCTTTAGCCTTCCAAGGCCAAACCTAAAAGATCAATGGCTAAGATTAACTCTTTACAAGTCTAATCAAAGGCTGAGATCTCATCTCATAAATCTAAATTGGAAACCCACTTTGCTCAAGTTTTCATAGTTTGCTTTATGTCTCTTAATTCACCCACACTGTGAATTAATAGTCACTTTATGACTTAAGTTGCAAATTTCACTTTATGACTTAATGACTAAGTCAAAGTGAAATTAGATCATAAAGTAAAGGTACAAGGGTCAAACATTTCCCTCTTGTGTTTAGAGACTGACAAACACAAGGGGACCACTTCCCAAGGTACACAAAACTCAACACTTTGTTAGTGTTCGACTTCAGTTCATCATTCACACTAATGGGTTGTGCTTGTACATTAGAGCCCATTAGCCTTATTGGTGGGTTTCTTTGTGCCTAGTAGGTGTTTTATCATTGGCATCTAACCAAGTGGCGTTATCCTAGTTGTCAACTTTAGCCCATTTTCCAATGGGAGAAGCGTACATATTGTTGAATTTTTTAATGATTGCTCAAGCACATGTAGTTTCTTTTCAATTTAGCATGAACTTGAACCATAAATAATGCAGCTACACAATAGTTGCAGTAACCAAGATCACAAGAAGAATAACCATGCACAAGACACAAGAAGTTATCCTAGGAAAACCCTTCTCAAACAAGGGAAAAACCCAGCAACACTTTACTATATTTCCAAGAGAAGAACCTTCACACCATAAACCCTAGTGCACACAAGAGGGTGCTCTATGACCAAGAAAGCTAGCGCATAGAAAAGATTGCGCACCAAATTTCAGCTCACCAAGTGAATGTGTTGACTGAATAAGATATGATCCACAATGGGGATGTATCTCTCTAATAAATACATGACCTAACTCATCAAATAGATGTGTCTATTGGCACAATCGGGACGACTTGTACAACTCAATAATATAATTAATCTTTCACATAATATTAATTATCTTTACACAGTAGGGCCAACTTGTACCCTTTACAATACAAATTAGGGTTTCACAATAGTCTTACTCTTTGACAATATAGCAAGGGGACTCACACACATCCTCTAGTGCTCTGCCACTAGGGACAAGTTCACATGTGCTCAACCACAAGGGACGTCACTCTCAAGCAGATCAACTCAACTAAATCCATAGGAGTACGAACCGGAGAGCCATCTCAAGTCAACTCAACTAAGTCCATAGGAGTACGACAAGAGACCATCTCAAATCATCTCAACTCAGTTTCAAGGAGCACGACAAGAGACCAACACAAGTCATCTCAACTCAGTCCAGAGGAGTACGACTCACCTATCACATAGGCCTTCTCACAGATCATCTCAACTTAGTCCAGAGGAGTACGATCTGGAGAATGTCTCGTGAAGCTACAATCATCAACACTCCCTCTCAACTAGGGAGGCATTCTCCACCAGGCCAACTCCCTCACGGAAGTACTCGAACTTCGTCCTAGCAAGCGGTTTGGTGAAGACATCTGCAACTTGCTCGTGTGTAGAAAGGTACTGCAAATGTATTGCTTTCCTCTGCACCATATCTCTGATGTAATGGTATTTGATCTCGATGTGTTTCGAGTTATCATGAAACACAGGATTCTCTGAGAGCTTCACACAACTTTGGTTAGGCAAGGATCTTGCGAAGCCATACTGCTTCACAGACTGCCACACATAATGCAATGTACTCTGCTTCTGCGGTACTCAAAGCCACAGAAATTTGTTTCCTGCTACACCAGGAAACCATGGCAGATCCCAAAGTAAAACAACAACAAGAGGTGCTCTTCCGGTCCACTGCGCTCCCTGCCCAATCTGCATCGACATATCCCTGCAATCTCATGTCTACACCGGAGGCATATCTCAGTCCATAACCAATTGTGCCTCGTAAATATCTCAACACATGCTTCGCTGCTGTCTAGTGTGTTTGTCTCAGCTGACTCATAAACTGACTGAGTACACTCACTTCATAGCATATATCAGGTCTGGTGTTAACCAGATACATCAATGATCCAATCAACTGTTTGTAAAGATGTGGATCAATCTCGCCTGAATCGGAAGAAGTCTTGCTCAGTTTCTTCAGATTCATCACCATCAGTGTAGCCATGGTCTTGCAGTCTGTCATCCCAAATTTCTTCAATATCTCAACTATGTATTTCCCCTGACTCAGGAGAATCTCATCAATCCTCTGCCACACTTCTAGTCTCAAGAAGTAGTGCGTCATACCAAGGTCCTTCATATCGAATTCAGAATCCAATGCACGCTTGCATTCAACAATAAGGCTTTCTGAACCGGTGAGGAATAAGTCATCAACATATAGGACCAAAATCAGGCACTCGTCACCAACAATGTTGTAGTATAGGTTGGGATCAGCAACACTCTTGTTGAAGCCCAAACTCATAAAGTATCCATCAATATTCTCATACCATGCACGAAGTGCCTGCTTTAGTCCATACAGGGCTTTCTTCAACATTCACACATGAGACTCCTTCTCATGTATCACGAATCCATCTGGCTGCTCGATGTAAACTTCTTCCTCAATTTCTCCATTGAGAAAGGTTGTCTTCACATCCATCTGACGTAGTCTCCAACCCATGGATGCGACAAGGGCAATAATCATACGGATGGAAGTGTATCGGGCAACAGGAGCAAATGTCTCCTCATAATCTATTCCCTCCACCTGAGAGAATCCTCTAGCCACAAATCTTGCTTTGTACTTCTCGACACTTCCATAAGCTGCATGTTTGATCTTATAGATCCACTTGGAAGTCACTACAGACTTCCCTTTCAGTCTCAGAACAATATCCCACACATCATTCTTCATGATGGAATGATACTCTTCGGTCATGGCATCTTGCCAAACCTGCTGACCTGCTGCTTCTCCATGACAAGAAAGGCTCAATATCAATGATGTGGCTCATAGCTGAAACATAGCTCAAAAATCTCTGTGGTTTCTTGCTCTCTTGGAATGTACCACGAGGAGTTGCGTGTCCCTCTGCCTCCTGCAGAGTCTGTCGAGCCCATGCAGGCCTCTTCTAGCCTACTGCAATGTCTCTGGGAACATGAACTGGAGCTACGGGATCAACTGGATCAATAATTGTCTCCCTCTGAACTGTTGGAGGGGGAGAAGGTATTGTCTCTTCTTTCTTCTCGCTGTCAATCTCCATATGAGATTCTCTGAATCTTCAGAAGGCTATCTTTTCCTCAAAGGTGACATCTCTGCTAACCTCGATTTGTCTTTGACCAGAGATGTAGATCCGATATGCCTTCGAAGATTCACTGTACCCCACAAATTATGCTAGCTCTACTTTCTTCTCAAATAGTTTGACTCCCTTTGAGTCAAGTGAGTCCCTCTGAAGTCTGAAGGATAAACATCTATCCTGGAGGAAATTGTGACATCATACTTTTCCTGTGTTGCTATCCTAGAGACATCCCATGCCTTCTCAGGTCCTCTATTGCCTCTACAGTACTTTACTAAGCAAGGAGAAATATGGGCTCCCGTACCAGGGATCATGGCCCTTCAATAATGAAATAAGAAATCTGGCCTCTCGTACTAGGATAATAACCAAGATGGCCTCTTGTAGTGATAACAACCTAAATGGCCTCATGTACTAAGGATAATAACCAACCAAGAAAAAAATTGGACTCTCGTACTAGGGATAATGGTCCAAGTCATGAGGGCTCCCATACCAGGGATAACACCCTTCATTGTCAAATGCAAGCTACTACAGAGTAATGATGAAATCAAATAAGGAATGTAGTAAAAGACTTACCTTAGTCGATAATCATGCTCAATCTTGCTTTTGGTCCTCCTGAGTGCAGTCTGCCCATAGACGATCAAACTGAGGTAAATCTGCTCTTCCACTGATAATTTGAATGAATGGTTCCCAATGGCCTGGAAGAGCATTGAGAGTAATCATGACAAGCTCTCTGTCTGTTATGGTTTCTCCAATGGCACCTAACTGATCTCTGATCTCTGAAATCCTCATGAAGAGGGTAGCAATGGTGTCATCTTTCGTCATCTTGAGATTTTGAAGTTGGTGTTTCAATGTAAGAGCTTTGTTAGTGTTGTTGCTCTCAAATGTCTTCTTCAACGCATCATACATTAGATAAGTTGTCTTCAAGGTAGAAATGTGAGGTAGTAGATGATCTCTTACTGAGTAGATGATTATCTTCCTAGCTTTGACATCATTTGTCTTCCATTCAGCCTTCTCGTCATCAGTTGTTGTTGTTGGTAGAGTTCCTTCTATCAATCTCAATAGGTCACTCTCTTCTAGAGTGATGTGTAATCTTGACTTCTAGGAGTTGAAGTTGCTTGATCCATCAAGCCTATCTTCCACCAAAGTTATGTTCCTCATGGCTTGCAGATTCTTCACAAACCCTAACGGCTAGGCTAGAAACCCTAGGTTTAGTTGGACTTATGACTGCCAAAAATAAGTCTTGAAGAGTCAAAAGAACCCTACAAGCTGCAAAAATTCCCCAACGTCCTGCAGAAACCCTAGAAACCGAAATCTGCAGAAACCCTGGAATCGAAAATCCAAACTTCTTCAATTTTCAATCTGAAAGTTGCAGGTAATGCACCAAACTAGACCATACCTGTCTGTGAAGAATTTAGGCCCAACGCTCAAGGTAAAGTGCTAAAACTAGCTTGACAAGGAAAAGGGTAAGGGTCGTTTTTTTTTTGCAATTGCAGCAAGAAGGTGACGGCTAGCTTGGAAGGTGTTGGAGTAGCTTGTGCAATGGCTCTTTCAAGAACACTGCTCTGATACCATGTTGAAATTTTTAATCATTGCTCAAGCACATGTAGTTTCTTTTCAATTTAGCATGAACTTGAACCATAAACAATGCAGCAACATAATAGCTGCAGTGACCAAGATCACAAGAAGAATAACCATGCACAAGACACAAGAAGTTATCCTGGAAAAACCTTGCTCAAACAAGGGAAAAACCCAGCAACCCTTTACTATATTGCCAAGAGAAGAACCTTCACACCATAAACCCTAGTGCACACAAGAGGGTGCTCTATGACCAAGAAAGCTAGCGCATAGAAAAGATTGCGCACCAAATTTCAGCTCACCAAGTGAATGCGTTGAGTGAATGAGTTTTGATCCACAATGGGAATGTATCTCTCTAATAAATACATGACCTAACTCATCAGATAGATGTGTCTATTGGCACAATAGGGCCGACTTGTACAACTCAATAATATAATTAATCTTTCACATAATATTAATTATCTTTACATAGTAGGGCCGACGTGTACCCTTTACAATACAAATTAGGGTTTCACAATAGTCTTACTCTTTGACAATATAGCAAGGGGTCTCACACACATCCTCTAGTGCTCTGCCGCTAGGGACAAGTCCACATGTGCTCAACCACAAGGGACGTCACTCTCAAGCAGATCAACTCAACTAAATCCATAGGAGTACGAACTGGAGAGCCATCTCAAGTCAACTCAACTAAGTCCATAGGAGTACGACAGAAGACCATCTCAAGTCATCTCAACTCAGTCCAGAGGAGCATGACAAGAGACCAACACAAGTCATCTCAACTCAGTCCAGAGGAGTACGACTCACCTATCACATAGGCGTTCTCACAATCATCTCAACTCAGTCCAGAGGAATACGATCTAGAGAATGTCTCATGAAGTTGCAATCATCAACACATATTAGGTGGGTTGCAAGTTGTGGTTGCAGATAGGGCATGTATGGTTGGGTCCTCATTCCAATTGATCAGCCGAGGCACCAGGTATTTGACTCCATTGCCCAGTGGACAAGCAATTGGATACAGCTCAAGTTTCCATGGATCAGTTTTTTAGAACAGCAGAGTACAGAGATTCAGTCGTTCGACACCCCACAAGCCAATGTTGCCTCCTTGAGTCGCCATTGTTAACCCCCAAATTGCCTGCGTAACTAGAAGATTGAGATCCAGCGAGATTATATCATGTTTGTTCCATTACATGTGCATCCAAGTATTCATAATGATTGGATCTTGCTATAGAGTCGGTGTCATCACACGTCGAGAAACTACTATTTTTAGCATTTTTCCTAATTTCTAGGAGCTAGAATTCTAGGGTTCACATGTCAAAGATTTCTACATATTCTTGGTCATTGCAACCTCACGATGTTGATGAGCCTGTTTCAAGCGACATGCAAGCAATTACATGTCACTATTATTTTTAGCAGTTTAATTTTCAAGGCTTGCATGTCAATTTGGAGCATATATTTGGGTTCCTTGAAAAAAACTGAGTCTAATGAAACCAGTTTCATTGACATGTGAGGTGCTATATTTGGCAACAGTCTCACAGTAGTTCTCTTCATTTTCAGTCTTTCCTACATTTTAAGAGCTAGACTACTTTTTTGGCATATTTATATTTATCAGTTCTATTTATATCGGGTACAGGGTGTAATGTCATGTTTCTGGTATGCAGTGGTGGAGTGGATTCCAGGTTCTAATGGGTGATGGATGTTTGAGCACGTGGATGTGCTCTCTCAGTATGACATGTGGCAGCTATTTGAAGGATTTCCATTTGTATGAGGTCCTAAATTTATCTTGTGCTAAAACCCTAAATCGCTTTCCAAAACCCTAATTCGAAAGGCTATGTTTAGTTGTCGTTCTTGCTAAGTTTGACTTTCCAAAACCTTGATTCAATTTGCTAATTTTTTCCACTCCAAACCCTGGTTTGACCGTTTTGGCATAACTGGCATGTTGCTAAATTTATCTAGCCTAAATTCAGTTTTTATCCAATATTAGCATGTGAGAAAAGCCCAACAGCTAATTCAACCTTCTGGGATTATAGTCTGGGACATATTCTAGCAGAGTAAGTGCTAGCACGTAAGAAATCAGCAAATTAATGAGTGATAACAGCAGCAATATAATGAGGATGAAATAGTTGCTAGAGATTGGAACTGTCAGATTTCAAGGTAATGGTTTGTAAACAGTAGTTCGCTACAGCACTGGAAGCAGTAATGGTCAGTTGACAGCAAGATCAGCATTGAGGGGACTTATTTTTTGGAAAGTTTTAACAACAGAGATTCGTTCACCAGTTGCAGGCTACAGGGAAACAGCAGATCTGTTAAGCATGATGGGTTGATTAGGAAAGGGAACAGAAGTCTTATTGGCAATTACTTGTAAAATTGGTAAGTAATGGCACTGAGGAAGTTTGATGTCCTAAACACCAGATCTTGCCCAAATTCAGTGCCGAGATAGCTTATTATTCTTGGCAGGTATTAGTAATGAAGTTAGTAAACAGTGGTTTTTTGCCACAGAAAAATCATCCAAACAGCAAATCAAACCACAGTTGGCATGCATGCAGAACTCGTCAAGTTTAGTATGTTTTCCTTCATTTTTCCACAGACAGGGCAAGCTAGTCCTCACTGGTTTTGGGCTTCTATATCAAGAAATTTGAGATCACTTTGCAGGGGTTAGACAGTATTTTTTCTGAGCAGACTACAGAAGCGGAATTTTCATCATCCTTCCATCTTCTTGATCCGACATACAACTTCCGTCACTGTGTACTAATGGACCTATTGCACCCTGTCATGTGTTCATCATTATGACGTGACTTGATCACTTGAATAACATATTGATTTGGTTCAACTATGCCATGTTTTGGGCTCTTGGAATCTCTTGGTTGAATAGATGTTTACATGTATTGCAGTGGTTGGTTAGCTTTAGTGCACTTACTTTGATTTCTTATTTGTCTCAGAAATCTGATCTAAACCACTTGGAATTTAACTAAGAATTTAGCCTTGCTCTTGACTGCTCACGGGCATCTCAAGAGCAAGTCTTTTGTTTGCTGATCAACTGGATTGTCATGCAGATTTGTTAGTTTGATAGTAGCATACAACCCCTAGGGACACCCCCCTTAGACTGGAAAAGCACCAGTCCAAACAGAGAGGCAGCCAACTGTGATAGGGTTGGTTTCCTAGAGTTTTTGCGTAGGTCTTGTTACCCCCTCACCTAGGGGTAACTAGAGGAGATCATATCTCATGGCCCGCAATGAAGACAGTGATCCCGACCATGAGGATGATCAGCATGTCCACAGATAGCATCCCAGCAGCCTCTCAGATGCCTCTTCTTCGCCACCATAGCTCATCACATCCAATCAGGCATAGTTCTTGGGAGATGGTGGACCTATGTCATCATAAGGTACATTGGCCCTTGTCTCATATGAAGTGTCATATTTAATATATTAGGCATGTTAATGAGGACCATTGGTTGAAGTTGGATAATGAATCATAAGCTCAAGAAGTTATGATTGTTGCCTTGTTTCACCTTGGTGTCTATCATTTGTGCTCTAGTCCTGTGTTGTCACCCCCAAGGAACTGGGGTATTGTTGGGGGGCCCTAACAAGGATAACGTTCTGTTCCCCCCCATACTTAATACTTACCATCCTGGAGCCTATTGCAGTGTACTAAACTTCGGTAATGGGTCATGGTTCATTCTCTCCTATAAAAGCAAGGACATATAAAAGCCACGGTCCATACTTGAGCTCTATCCTTTTTTGGTTTGTCCCAGTCCCGCTGTTATGAAGCAATGAATGCTAATGCTTGAAACCTTGTAAAGGGGACTTGCAAATCAATAAAAGGGAAAAGATAAAAGCAGATTAAGGGGTTTGGAAAAACGTAGCACCTAGAAAAGGGTAACTCAAGAGAAAATGCACACTCTACAAAGGCACTCATAGAAATGCACCAAATGATCTCATGACCACGAAGTAAGCCTATCACATTTCACTATCACACTTATTGTTGAAGGGTTTCTTTTCTTTCCTGCTTCTCTCGGGACAATCCCTCTACTTGGGTCTTTTCTTTCCTGCTTTGGTTGACACACCTAATAGTCTTTTGATGGGCCTCCCATACTTAAACTTGCCAACTTACATAAAGTCTTAAGCTAATGTGAAGTTTGAAGGGGATATTTGATGTGAATTATTGATGTGGCTCATGTGTTAAGTAACAGCTAACTTTATATGATCTAAGGACTCTTATACCTTGTTAACATTGGTCTTACTTGATTTCATAACTTTGATTTGATTTGGATGCACCTGACATGGTTCTTTGAGGGACGTCCTATGCTTTCACCCAGAACGTTGTGCTTTTATTACAAGATATGGCACATGTGATGCAAAGCGTTGAGTCATCTAATGGCTGGAAATACTCAGACATGGGTTCTCACATCTTTTGGACCCTGGACGATGGATGGATGGGATTTCATTTTGCATATATGGCCATGATGGCACTTAGATGGGCAGAAAGCCCACACCTTAGGGAGTGCACACCACACCCTATTCAGCACTTGATGGATGATGTTGCACTTGGTTTGGCTTGGACACTACTCAAAGAGATGGTGTATGATCACTTCACCTTGAAAGATGGCCCTCTCACCCTGACGTTGGGCTCCTTGATGATGATGTCATGTGCTAGGGTTTGATTGAAATGTTGGGGTTTGCTTGTCACTTGGACAGCATATGATGATTTGGGATGTGATAGGGCACTTGACAATGGTCTTCCACCTTGCCTACACCACTTGACAATGACATGTGGCCTTGGGAGGCTCTCTTCACCCATTGGAGGCTTGACATCACCACATGTGTGACTTTATGATGTATTATTTGCATTATTTGTCACTTGAAGAGGTTATTTGAGGGGTCGGCCCCACTTGTAGCATGAATTATTGTTGTTTTTACACCTTTTGTGGACATATAGCGCTAGGGATACCTCATATAAATGAGGCTAACGCTCAAACTCATTTCTCATCATCACAACTCCTTGGACTTGTGAGGGATCTCTCCTAAAAATTTCACTCTACTCTTTTTCTCTTAGAGTCTCTTGTGCGCACTATTGGAAGTGATTTTGGAAGGATGTCTCTTGTTGGTGGTGATCTCTTCATGAACTAGGGTTTCCTCATGCTAATGCACCTTGCTAGTAAGTGTTTACTTTGATTGCATGTGGTGTTTTCTTGGTAAATCTTGGTGATTTGCTCTATTAGAGTGGTAATTTTGAATGTTATCTTGATATTTCTGAAATCTTAAAACCCTAAAGGAAGGATTAAGAGTGGTTATCCCCTTCCCTTGTTCTTTTCACTTTGACTTGTTGAAGCATTTAAGATTTTCCTTATGGATTAGGAGTGGATATCCCCTTAAGGTTCGTATTAGCTAGGGTTTGGTTCTAGGGGTTAGGAGTGGCTATCCCCCTTGGTTCAAGACCTAGTTCTATTCATCTTCTTTGCTAGACGCATTAGAGAAAGTGGGACGACACCTAGGATTTATGAGTGGATAAACCTTAGTGGCTTCTTCCTTTGAGATTTGACCTAGTTCTATGTGTGGATAGCTCTAGGGTTTAAATCTTGATTCTTCACCTTCTCTCCAGATTGGCCTCCTTTGATGCATTATCTTGATTCCATGTGCCCAAAGAAAGTAGACGGCACTAGTCTTATGCTTTTGATACTTTATACCCTTAACAACTCTCAAAACACTCAATCTAGCTTTATGACATCATTGGCTTGCTAATTGTACCTCAACGCTTTGCTAAATCATTAGATAACTTCTTGTTGTCATAAAGTGAATGCTACAGCCATTAGGAGTTGTAATTAGTGCTTCATATTTACTTAATATTGCAGCTAAACTTGCTCAGAAATCTTGTTTAACAATTGGACATTGTTCCCCTTGTTGTAAGCTAAATTCTAAGACTAAATTGCTAAATTTTCTGGGCTGTTTTTCTTATTGCTGTTGCAAATTATTCGTTGCTGGTATAAACTGGTTGACTGCTGCAAATTTATAAGAGCAATTTGTTTTACTTCATATATAGTGTCTAAAGGTTAATGGTATGCAATATAACTCAGTGCTTCATATTTACTTAATATTGCAGCTAAACTTGCTCAGAAATCTTGTTTAACAATTGGATATTGTTCCCCTTGTTGTAAGCTAAATTCTAAGACTAAATTGCTAAATTTTCTGGGCTGTTTTTCTTATTGCTGTTGCAAATTATTCGTTGCTGGTATAAACTGGTTGACTGCTGCAAATTTATAAGAGCAATTTGTTTTACTTCATATATAGAGTCTAAAGGTTAATGGTATGCAATATAACTCAGTAATTGGTCATTCTATGCATTTGAAAGTTTCTTCTCTCGCACAGGTTGCCCAATTACCTTGCACAACCAATCTCACCCTTTATCTTTTCCTAAGACCTAGCCTAACCTGTCAAGTGACTGAGATAAGGGGGTTATAGACTTGCCTTGGCTTGTTATAGCATCCCTTAAGGTCTCTAGGGAAGCCTCCCTTGTGTTGGACCTCTTTCCTTCACTAAAATGAGGGAAGTATCTGCTTAGGTGACAGTAGTGGATACCTCCAATTGTTACACAAGATTGGCATCTTGTGGAGGGCTTTGCACAGGTACAAATCCTGTGATAACAGGTCTGCTGGTGCAGATTTGCGTGATAACAAAACTCTGGTTTGCACGATATATTCTGCAAATCAGAATATATCAAAGTTTATCTAAGTTTTACAAAGCTTCACTGGTTCACGTAAGTGGACTGATGAGTTTCAAAATAATTCCCGAGTAATGTTGATATGATGTTTACATATGATAAAGTACTATTCAATAGATGGTAATAATATAACTCTTTCATTTAGCAAAGACAGAAGAAAATATAAGTTTTAGGATATATTACATTTCCACTTGATACTTCTGATAATTGGCGAGTCCATGTATTTGATAGATTGACAGAACCATCTTTTAGAGATACCGATAGCCCAAGAGTGCCTGTCGAATGAAGTGATAAATGCCTGACACAGAAAGTATTGAAAGATCTTAACATAAGCAAATGCTGACATAAATTTAGTATAATATATGAACCTATCCAATATAACAGCATATGTTCTATCTCTTGTAGGATCTAATTTACACAGAATAATCAGGAATTTAAATTAACTCTCAACAGAGGCACTTGCACAACCTAGAAGTTTGAAATCCAACAAGAGAGCGCAGTCCTGCACTGGCAACAACTTCCATGGAAGAAACTGATGATGCCTGGTGTCGAAGCATCGCTGTGGCAGCACCACCTCCAGATTCTCCTGTTACTGCCAAGTTTCCACTTAGTACAATAGTATCCTTCTTGGACACATGTGACTGCACTTCACTCGCCATTGCCATACTGCAAAAACAAGAATGAAAACACATTCAAATAGAGTAACAGAAAAACAGCTCAATACCTAGTAATTGTTATGAACCTTCCGACAAAGAATGCTTTGCTGGAGAGCAGTTGACGGCAACTAAACACCAAATTAAATGTAAACACTGCAGAATAGAATCATCATTCTTGATAACAGCAGCCACTTGTGATTTAAAGAAGAGGTTAAATTTCAGTTTCAGCATAATCCCATGCCATGGCCAGAAACATAAGGCGGTGATACCATTCATATTTACAGGCCAGCATATATTTTCTTAATGATGATTCCAGTCATGCACCAGAAGCACATTTGGGAGCCACCTTTAATCTGCCTAAACACTTCCTTTTGTGAATTGAGCTGATAATTAACTAGAGAAGGTCCTTTATTATTGCATGTTTACTGTTCATTGATCACTTCTAAGATTTTATACCTTTACAAATGGGCAATCTTTTGGATATATGGGCTTGTTTGGGACCACCAATTTTCTTGGAGCTTGTGTAGAAGTGTTTGGACCACTTTTGGGTGCACCTTTTTGAGCTTTTGTTGTCATGCATTCATGAAGGTAATGGCCACCAACAAAGTCTGCAAATGTTGCCCAATTCTAGAAGTACAGCAATGCAGAGAGAAAGAGAGGGAGAGAAAGAGAGAGAGAGAGAGAGAGAGAGAGAGAGTATCGACGTTCATGGGTTGCCAGAAGAGGCTAATGTGACTATGAAAATACATCATACTATTCCACCTGCCTAAGCACACTTTGTAGACAGGACCCCATACCCCATTTAAAAAATTGAAAGTAAGAGATAATTATGTGGAAACAAAAGTACAAGTATCTTGGTGTAATTATCATGTTCATGACCAAGGAACCATTTTTGTAAAATAATTCCACCTGACATCAACTAACTTAACTTGTACAATGCCAAACTCCCCTTACCTTCATTTGGGGTAATATACAACATTTGATTTTTTGTGTCATCAAAAATAATTGTGGACAAAGCTTTACAATCATTATGTGCATAGAATAACAACTTGCCATATGCTCACCATTGGGAATATATTAGCAAGCGCAACTAACTTGAGATGTGCATTATTGATAGCAGAAAAAGTTACTATTTGTCTGGAGACGCATATCCCTGTTCTGTCAATTTAGGGTGCATGATGGTCTTAGTCTCATTGAATCTTTCACTTACAATCATCTTGGTTTTGAACTCAGAAGACTCATTTTATGGAGAAGCTTTTGAACAAATACTTTCACATTTTGCACTTACTTTTTATATCAACCTTTACTGCAGTTATTATATTGCAGTGTAAAAATTGTTACATTAATATGCTGCACGTTATGTATATACTATGGTTGACAGTTGACAGTTGTGTGGTTCATGCTCTGGTGATTATACATTTTAATGATCATTTCTAAGCCCCCAGTGATAAGTCCAGCATCAGAACAAAAAGACCAATCCTGTGGAACAGTTGTGGAAGCAATCATTGTCAAGCTAAGTCAAATGAAACGGAGATAGGGGATATGAGACATGCGTATCTGATATGTGGTACATAGACCCCTAGAAACGAGGTGTGTAAATTATATATATATATATATATATATATATATGTATATATATATATATATGTATGTATGTATGTATGTATGTATGTATGTATGTATGTATGTATTAAAAACTAGAGAAATGAAGTATAGACATAGAGATGTAACTTTTTTGAACTTTTAGAAAATAAAACCACATCAAATGATCAACTGTTTAATGATTTATCCACTCAAATGCCCCTTTATAGCACGTTTGAAATACTAAATTTATTTTAGTGCATTGTTTTAGCACCTCACATATCAGGCATGAGTTCTGCATGTCTGACACTCGTGGGATATGCATTTGACAAAAGGCACATGGAACCCATGTACCCTGCATATCCATGTTTCAGACACATGGATATGGGATACGTGGGGTGTCTGGGACATATCCTATTTCTAATGTCAAGACAATCTTTCAGTAACTCTGGCAAGCAGATTTCTCCAATTTGTTCACCCTCCATATAGAATAAAATATTTTTGTTGACTATTTACTGAAACAATACCAAAGCCAGTTTTTAGTTCTGTAACAAAGACTGGCATTAGAATTAAGATAAACAACTAAGCGATCATTATTCTTTAAATATTTCCAATTACAATCCATCCTTGGTTTCATCTAAGCATTACAGTTTTCAGATCTTTGATGTGACAATTATGAGATTGTCATATCAAATGAAATTTTCTATCAGCACACAACAAAACATTGTACAGTTATATATGGTCTTCCAAAGGTTTTCTTACTTGCAAGTGGAGACCTACAAGACCATACCATCTAGAACGATTTCCTTTATATGTGTCATTTTAGATGTAGTTGGTATTTGTCCTTCACAGTCATGTTGATTGGTACTACAAACATTCCAATATCTGCAATTATTCAAGCCTGGCCTTCATTAGCTAACTGTCGCAATAATGTCCCCGGATGGGGTGACAGCTGGCCAGGGGGAGAAAGGTGCCGCGCATGCGAGGAGGGAAGTTAATACCCCCAGCCACCAGCCATAAAACCATTCCTCCTGACTGATCGGCTCTCACTTGGCAATAATGGTAGTGCTCTGCAATACCATCGGGAATTCAATGCCTCCCCTCGCAATCCAGTGATGGAGTAAAGGAGCAGGTACGAAGTATCGAATAGAAGTCACCTCGGCGTTCATGGCGGTCCTTGCAATCATTTCTTCGGCCTTTATGAAGGTATGCACCCTCGAGCACTCGGTCATTCTTCAACTTTCGCCTTCTCCCATTCATTCCATTAGCAATTCATTGTCCTGGCTCTACCAAACTTCGAGCCGTGGACACTTTGTCATCTCGGCTCTCTCAGCACTATCCATCACTCAGCGGGCCTCCCTCAGTTTTCATTTCATCCGCGCAAAATCTCCAGCCAGTCTTTCTGCCATTATGCCCAGAGAACACGACAAACCCAAAAGAGGGCCACAGTATTATAGTTTTCTTGCTCGGTGCAATTGCCCGGATCCCTCGCTGCCCTCAACTCCTACCACCAGCTCTGGCCAAAATTGGCTTGATTTTCCGTTGCCCAACACTCCACACTCGTCCCCACCCCCTATTGACACCATGCCTGGCCCAAGAAGTTGCCCTGTGGAGGAAGAAATCCCTCCCCTCGGGTTGCATCCTTATGATGACATGCCAAGGCCGGATATCAACACCAATCCCCAAGCCAGGCCTTTGGAACATAGTGGTTGTTTGGTTGAAGAAGAAATCCCCCCCAGTTGGTTGCAAGACTGGATTGCTCCAAATGCCACCGTAGGAATGCCCTTGGATGAAATTCCGCCAACGGATTTGGACGATATTCCGCTTGTGGCTTTTGATGAAGACACGACTCGGCGCACAAGTGGGCAAATTGAGCAACCTCAACTCAATCAGCATTGTCTCTCGGATGACCACCTCCAACTGATATTTGATATGAGGCAGAACATGGGGGAGCAACTGCATAATCAGCGTACCCTCAGCCGGCGTATGGACCTCCTGTTAGACTCTTTGGCAGGTACTCCGGAAAAAACGCGTTGTCCAACCTGTGGACAAAGATTTGTCTTCACCTACAGCTCTGATGGACACCCGGGTTCACCACTCCTCTAGCCTCTTTTATTTTTGTATATCAAGAACTAGTTTCAGACTTTTGTTAGTTTTGTATTTCTCTGGTGTATGGAAGTCCTGTTGGCTGGTATGGGTTACAGTCTTGGATGCATATTATTAGACACGTCACACTTTTGTTGCATGATACTAAACATGTAATATTTTTTAAACATGACACTTGTCATGTCATACTTCATATTTCTTCTAAGATATATGCACGCCACCTGTTCTGGTTTCCCTGTTGTAGCGGAACATGATCATTGTACTGTTTCGAAGTTTTTAAGGTAATATATACAGACTCTCTTTTATTTTAAAAAAAAAAAACTGTCGCAATAATGTATTGTCGTTAAAACATCTCCTAATCTGTTTGGAGCAATCCACCATGTTGACCATGCCATTCTTTATCATATTTGAGTGCACCGTTTACCCTTTATATTTTTTATTCACAAAAAAAACAACAGTTGTGTATTACCACTGTCCACTGTCAACTTATGTATTTTGGCATAAATCTGGCCAAGTATAAATTTTTAATATTCTATATGGGGTGCAAGAGAGGAAAACCTTTATACACTATTTAATTGCCAAACGGAAATACTTGACTAATTCCTTTAAATTTTAATCCATTATTGTATTTATTCGATAAGATTAGATATAACAAAGTTGGTCGAGCCACAAATTAGTGGGCCCAACTGCCAATACAGGAATCGCAATGAACATCACGTGGCATTGACCATGGCAGATTTGTCCTTCATGGCATTGACCATAGTCATGAAGCACTTGTAAATATCAATCATTCAATTATTATTCAATCATTTATATATATCGTAATAGCACCATTTGTGCTTGTTACACTTGATGTTTGAATGCCCTTCATGTAATAATTATCAGTCTTTTGTTGGACTAACGGATTTGTATTAACCCTCCATTCAAGGTTTCAAACTTTTTAATTGCATCTTGGTGTTCAAACTAATTATCTAAAGCGTGAAATGTTAATGGGCTAAACCATAACACTAAATCATTTTTATGAGTCAATAATATCTATGTCAATTTATATGTTAAATATGTGATCAATTTAACATTGATGTGTTAAGGTTAGTGGTTAGGTGGTTAAACCGCCATAACCAACCTAGGATGTTATATAACAATGTAATGAGATATCATTAATGTGTGAGGGAGATATATGTTGCGACAATCATAATAAAGACTTTTGCTTATATTCTCTCTCAACATTGTGTGCGTAAATGTGTGCACCCTAATTTCCAATGTATCAAAGCAATACTTCCTGAGATCCATAGAAGACGAGGGTTGGAATGGTATGGACATTGTGTGCAGATCTTAAGAGACAAGAGAGGTCCGAAGCTTGTAATAAAATACAGAGGATGAGGAAATAAAAAGGCGAGTGAAATTTTAAACCTTTTATTTCAAAAAGAGTGCAAAATAAAATTTATAAAGCTTCTAAGAATTTATAAAATTTACATTAATTTATTCCAAAATCTTATTTGTCATATGAAAAAAAAATCAATAGCCTAGTGAGACACCACAGCTGTGAGAGAGGAAGCAAGACAAGAATAAACAACAAGCAGCAGATTCAATACAGCAGTAACCCAATGGCAGCAGATTCAATACAGCAGTAACCCAATGGCAGCAAATCCAATGCAGGAGTAACCCAATAGTTCCAACGGTTTCTGCACATTTTTTTAGTTAGCAGAATGCGTACATGGCAGCAATGAACAACAAAACGTATTTGAACAATGGCAAATATGAAATATATGAATGAATAGTTCATTCCAGCAGCAGCATTCAGTAAAATGGAAATTAATAACAGCAGCGAATAATATTTGTAATCCCAAACATTATTTTTAAGTTGTTCCTGTGGCGGCCATCAATGAATAGGCTGTGAGTCACAGCATTTTCTTTCAAAAATGACAAACCCATACCACCAGTGGCAGCATACCCATATATTTTTACAGTTGGAATTGACACTTTTTTCTTGCCAGCAGCAGACCCTGTGAGAGATAATAAATCAGCATGAGCATATCAGACATTCTGTTTTGAAGAGTAAACAAAAAATTTTGCAAGCCAAAGTTGCAGAGAATCTTGATTTTTACCAGCAATAAAAAGTGCAGTGACAAAAAACTGCATTTGCAGAGCACGCAACATAAGTAAGAAGTAATTAGCAGAAGTTTTCTTTCACAGACCGTGATTTTCAGCACCAGAAAGCGTGCCCTAGCAGCAAGTAGCAGACAGGAAGATGCTTTTTTGCCCTATCAGACGAGAGCAATACAAAGACATTGCAGCAGTGTTGGAGCAGGCACAGGGCACAACAGGTAAATAGAAAATGTTCGTTTCAAAAACAGAAAGATGGCCACAGTGAGTAAAGGTCAGATTTATAATTTTTATGAAGTTTGTGTTGTTGAATTTGGAAAAGTTAGAATATTTTCAGTTTCTTACAAGATTAAAATGAGATTTATAAGAAACAGTAATCAGAGATACAGTTTCTTTTTTGCACTGATCAAAAGTATTAAGGAAAAATAAAGTATTCACCCCATAACTTAGCACAGAAAACTGATCCAGAAAACTTGCTTTACTCTGTAATTTGTAAAACAGAGAAGGAAGAGGTTGATGATGAAACTGATAAAGTTATGGCTACTTTCTTTTAGCTACTATTAGTCTCTTGGCAAAGTATACAGAAATCGGAATGCTCAGAGTGATAGATTGTCAAGGTGAATTCAACTAAACCCAGCCTTCTATGTAAGAAAATGGCAATCAAATAGAGTCAGAAGATTGTTTAGGTGGGTTTTGTGGTATTCTGCAAATTGAGAGACAAACAATCTGACCGAGCACCATTGAAGTCCCAAAATCTGGAGATGATGATAAGCAAAAGATACAACATGAAACCAGGTTATCATCCTAGAGAACCAGCGAGCACTGCGGTGAGTTACCCAGGTGCCTTGGTGGGTGGTGGTGTACCCGTATGTGGTCTTCAACAATTTTGTTGTCATATTTTTAAAGGTTTTCCATGTTGAAAATTGATCTCAAACACTTAGCCAACACAAGATTTCAACCTCTTATAGTTATTCACCAATAAAGCAATGGAACCACATGCATTTACTGTAACTATGAGCAGAAATACAAGAGACTAAGCAATCTGAAAATATAGCAGTGGAAATATAAATGAACAGTAGACAAAATCACCACATTTGACACTTAGAATTTCTGGGCAATGCCGCTGGAAAAACCCAACATGGGAAAACCAGTCCAAGAGAGTCTTATTTATTGAGCTTCACAGAGAAATATTCTGAGTTTACATCAGCAGTCTTCTACAGCATTAATTACACAGTGCTGAACTACAAACAGTGCTCACAAACACATGCATTTCTGTGTCAATAACCCACAAAATCTGCAATATAAATCTACCTCGAAAACTGTGCCAAGATTCAGCAGTAAAGTCTGTACTGTACGGTCTTCAACGTCAGCAGAAACTCTTCAGTATTTGTGCACAATAACAGCACTCTAAAAACGGACTGTATGGACCAAAAACTCAGCAAAATTAGCACCTAGAAATCTGTCATCTGCAGCCTTGATTTCTGTGCATACACAGCTGTACGACCCTTCTAAATCCATACTATACGGCCTGTTACTCAGCTGTATGGACCAGGTAATAAATGCTGCCTTTGTCTTGGGAATCATGCCTTCACTTCTCCTTGGAAGGTGCACCCACTTGCTGCTGCTACTTCTCCTTTCTCTTCAACTCAATTTCTCTCTCTCTTGGAAAGCATGCCTCTTCGTCTCCCTCGAGCTCTCATCCAAGCTCACCTTGAAATGTGCACCCTACTCCCCTCAATGGTTGCTTTAATGACTCATTTAGGGTGACCTTTCATCTTCCGTGACCCTTGATCTTCTAAGATGGATGTGACTTTTTCCCTCATTGAGATGACTTAAGTCACTTAAGTCACTCAAATATCATAAAGTCATTTTTCCCCCCCTAAAATAATAAAAACCCCAACTTAACTTTAAAAAGTCACTTTATAAATACATTTTATAAAGTTACTTAAGAGAGACATTTGCTCGGACTTCTGCCTAGGCACAATAATGCAGAAGTACCTCCGAGCTATCAAAACCTAACATTTCAGCCTTTGTATTAGGGGGGATAGTCATTAATAATATTTATGAGGCAACAATCAATAATAGTTATGAGTCATTAATACTTGTGTCATTCTAAAGTTTATTTGTTAGATATGTGACCAATGTAACATTAAGGCATTAAGGTTAATAGTTAAATGGTTAAGCCACCATAACCAACCTACGCTGATATTTAATAATGTAATCAGGGATGATTAATGTGTGTGAGAGATGTATTGTCGTAGTATTCATGACTTTTATTTATTTTTTCTCACCGCCATTGTGTGTGTACATGTGAACCCTAATTTCCCACACGAAATGGGTAGGTAATAATTGTCCCCCTCTGAAGATGACATCCTCAAACTTGGTACCTTTACTTGACAATGGTTGATAACACTAAAAATTCCCACTCTAAAGATGATTACATTTAGGATTTGTAACCCATCTCTTCTGGTGTGTGTGTGTGTGTGTCTTTTGGTGTTGGTTAGACCTAGTGATTAGTTTAGTTAGATACTTATCTATGCTGCACTTTTTATTTAGCTTCTTTATCTTGCTTTCAGCATTACCTAGGAGTTTCCTTTGCACTTCCACATTGTACTCACACTGGATGTATCGTTTAGTCCCATTGACCTACTTTTGTGGTCATTAGTTAGACATTGATAAAATTACCTTATCCTATCTTTATCTTATGTTATCTACTCCTTGTTCAATTTCTCCTCCTTTTGTGGGAGGAATTCATCTTTATCTTAGTAGTAGTTCATCTCACTCTGTTGTATCTCACAGGGATTGTTTTCTTATAGTCATGTCATGTAATCATGAAGGGTTTACCTCTTTTCTAGGGTTTGCATTTGTCTTTTATTTCTAAACCGCATTTTGCATGGTTTTTTAGATGGGGGATGCTTTAGGCATTCCTTTTACTGCTACTTTTAAGTACCATTGAATTATCTTGGTCATTTGTGAACATTAATACAATTTCTTCCTTTCTTTCTTTCTCTATCAACTACAAGAGTTATCATTATGCCTAGAAGAAGATTGTACATTATATTCTATCATTTTGCCTTTCTAATTGCATGTTTCTTGTGATTGATTTCGCTAAGAGTATATTAGATTGGGAGTCCTGCTGTAATGATTTTATCTGTGCAATTATTCAACCAACTTTCATTGGCAACTTTCCTTTATCCAATCTTAATCCAATTGCCCTTGTAAGCTGTTTTCCTATGTAAATATGAATCAGGCAGCTCTGGCAGGCAATTTGCTTTGAAAATCATCAATACTGTTCATTTTCCTAAAAAGGGAGAAAGATATATCAAAGTCGGCACTCACTAGAAGAGAACCTAAACATCCTCTGCTGCAAAAGGTCAGAATCACCTAATTACCTGCCGAAACCATTTTCTTTACCTCATTTGCAAGTGAGCAACAAAATGACAAAAAATGCAGTTCTGGCAAATATGTTGAACATGCAACAATAAAAAAACACAAACGAAGTCTATACACAGAAGCTCTTTAAATATTGCCAAAAAGTGCATCCAACAAGGGAGCAGTCATAGGTTTCAGAGAAAAAAAGTTTAGGAAACAGCTCTTCTTATACCCTTTTATAAGGCTATAGCCATTCAGCAACTGAGGCAAAGATAAATTTGCCAGAAAAGACCCAGAAGGCCGCACATGTGCTGCAAATTTCTCCTCCTCTCGCCGTTGCTTCACCCTCTCAAACTCCTCCCTAATCTCTTCAGGTGTTTTCAGTTTTGGACCAAGCTCCAAACCTGATGTTAAGCCTTCCATACCATAGATATCATAAATTTGCCTCTTGTGTGCATCACTCAAAATTTCATATGCTTCGCGTATTCTTTGAAAGTTCTCTGTGGCAATGTCTTTCATCTGCCATGAAAATGTTAGGGAGACAGTTAACCTCTGCTGAAATATACATAGAAGAAAAGCATGTCTAATAGTGCAACCACTAATACATCTCAATCAAAATTAGTAAGAACACATTATTAGAATGGTGCAGAGTTAAATCAAAGTACTAGCAGTTTTTCAATTCAAAATTGAAATCACAACATAAGTTGTATTGACCAGCAAACTCCTAAGTTGATTCTATTCTTCACTTTTCTGGTAACACACCGTCAAAACCAGGTTCTTGTGGACAGTGCATGTTAATATGTATGTGAGAATTACACAGCAGCCTGGGCGGTCTATGAAATACAGTAAAGAATTTATATTGCAAGAAAACGTTGCATATCAAAACAAACAAACAAAAAAAGTGAATGACTCTACCATATGAGAAATGTCATTCTAGGGATGTTAAGGGTGAAGCAACACAACCTTCCTGAGAAAATAAAATAAAAATTGTTTTAAGATAATATTAATTGTAGCCTAATGGTGTTTATTGAAATCAGTCAACATAAAGACACTTTACTTAATCTATAAAATACACACACACACACTCGCACATTCACACATGCACACCTAGCAATTTTTAAATTTAACTAATGTGAGGAAAGCTACATGTATTACATCTAAAAGGGTGCCCTTGAGGTTAACTTTGTTGAAATATTGTAACTGTGAAGAATATTCTAATTATAATCGAGTTATTATCATGTAGATCAATCCCCTTTTGTGGATTGATCATGTCGGGACTTATGTATGACCAAATCCCCTTTTGTGGATTGGTCAAACCCTAATCAAATGATGTTAATTGAGAAGTCGGCCCCTAGGGCTCATTAAAGTGGTTTTAGCCACTAGATGAAGAAGTCGGCCCTGCTTGATGAAAAGACACAACCCTAGCACTCCTCAGCTAGTATAAATAAGAGAGACTAGCGCCTCATTCTTACACTCACTCACTCAGTCATCTAGTGCGCAAGTTTTGGAGATAGTTGCAGTTGCCAGAAGAAGGAGAGAGAGGCGCATTGCTCAGTCTTGGATATTCTTGGTGGTTTGGTCTTTTATATTGGCATTGTATTGGCAATCTATATTAAGGAAGTTTTTGCTGGGTTTTCTCCCCCATGAGGGTTTCCCAAGATAAAATGGTGTATACCTTGTGATTGTGTTTCTCTCAGTGATCTGCTTATGCTATTATTGTCTAGTAAATTGAGAAGAACTTAATAGCAGCTCTAAATTTAACAAACTTTTGGAGTCTACTCAGTATTCTGTCTTAAAAACAACTGGAAAAATGTTAGTGTAACAACTTGAAAAGACAAACTGTAAAGAAAGTAAAGAATGACCTTACAGTCTCAAGTAGAATACAAAATAAACTTGATAGTTAAATAATTGTTGAACCCACTTTCTTGAGCTGTAAATCTTGATGCATTGCAATAGTGACTAAACATGAAGAAGGTTTTTTGCTCGTTCAATGAAGCATCAGAAAATAATATGATGGATGCATTGAAGCTGCTTTGTAAATTTTCAAAGATAAGATCCCTGTTTTGATGATTTTTTGCTAATTACCGTAATGTTCAAGGCAACAATTGCCTCACATGCAATTTTACAAGCTATTTCTATTGGTGAAGCAAAGTTATCAAACAAAACTTCTAGTGTTTTCAATGTCCATTCAAAACTCCGAAAGCATCATCCACGAGCCTGAAAAGAAAGAAGGTTAATCTTTTACTCCACATTACATTTTTGCATTATATGTTCTTTAAAATAGTTAATTTTTCTATATGAGATGATATGATATAATATTGTATATGAGATTCATTATTACAATGATGAATGTGCCAAATATATAGAGAACCTAAAGGCACATATGGTGACCATGCATGAAATGATGCGTCTCTAATAATTTATATAATAACAATTTATTATTATTATTATAATATATATTAATAATATTATTAATAATTAATAATTATATTATTAATTATTAAGCTGGGAGAATGTCTTCTCGATGTTGTCCAAACATCAACACTCCCTCTCAACGAAAGAGACATTATGCACCACAAGCACCTCGAGTCTTATGTCATTTGAAGACTACGCCTGGGCCATTCACCACTAGCCAAGTCATCATGGCTAATACTGTGAGTGAATGTATCATCCTCCTCAACCAAGTCAGCATGGCCACTCTAGGAGGATGTCTGTCGGATGCTAATAGCTGGAGAATATCAACGTCATGGACCATTCTCCTTAGCCAAGTCAGCATGGCCACTCTAGGAGAATTTCTACCCGATATTGAATCTTGGGGAAGCACCTCGAGTTTCTAAGACTACACCTGGGCCATTCTCCTCGGTCAAATCAGCATGACCACTCTGTAGAATGTCTGTCGGATGCTTATAACTTCAACACTCCTTCTAAACTAGGGAGACATTCTGCATCACGCCAAGATTCTTGATTTCAAACTGTGAGGCCAACTCCCTCTTACACTTGTCAATGAGCCTTTGTTGATGTAATCATCTCCGGCATGCACCCAGTTGATGTATACTTCTCCTCACATGCTCTTCTAGTTAGTATAGATTGCTCCAACCTAAAGTAGGCATGTGATAGCACCTCGAGTCTCTAAGACTATGCATGGGCCATTCATCACTAGCCAAGTCAGCATGGCTAATACTGTGAGTGAATGTATCATCCTCCTCACCCAAGTCAGCATGGCTAATATTGTGAGTGAATGTATCATCCTCCTCAACCAAGTCAGCATGGCCACTCTGGGAGGATGTCTACCCAATGCTATTAGTTGGAGAACATCAACACCCTAGGCCATTCACCACTAGCCAAATCAACATGGCTAATCCTATGAGTGAATGTATCATTCTCCTCAGTCAAATCAGCATGACCCCTTTGGGGGAATGTCTGCCCGATGCAGCCACCTGGAGAAACATCAACACCTCAAGTCTTTTCCACTCCTTGTCAAATCAGCATGACTAAGGAGAAAGACTACGCCTGGGCCATTCACCACTAGCTAAATCAACATGACTAATCCTGTGAGTGAATGTATCATTCTCCTCATCGACATGACCACTCTGGGAGAATGTTTGCCCGATGCTACTCATTTGTGGATGTGTACTGGAGCTTCACAGCTCCCTTCTACATCATGTCTCGAATGAAGTCTTGCAAGAAACTTTTGAAGCCACGTTGTTTCACGGCTTACAATACTGGTTGCTATATACTTTGCCTCCGATGTACTGAGTGCCACTAATGTCTACTCCCGGCTCAACCATGAGATCACAGTGATCCCATACTGAAACATCATCTAGAAGTACTCTTCTGATCCACTGCACTCCATGCCCAGTCAGAGTCTGTATAACTCTGCAACTTCACATCTCTATCCGAGGCATATCTCAATCCATATCCACTCGTACCACATAGGTATTGTTAGAATATGAAAGATTGTGCTCGTTTTCCCATTGACAATACCCTTGTCACCCAACCATAGGCCGAAGCCACCCTCCGAGCACCTTGACCTTAACAGAGAAGAATACCGGTAGCAATCAATAGCCAAGCAAGGCTAATGCACCAGGCAAGAAGAGTAACCAAAGTTGATCAGATAGTCCCACCCAGAAACTAGCGCAACACTCTTCCCCAGAAACTTGCGCACAAAAATGCCAACTGCGGTGCGCAGGAACTGCTCTCTGCAATTCTGAGAAGTGTGAATAATGAGAACTGGCGCCCTGTATTTATAGTGGTCTGGCATACTTACTGAGGCCGACTTCTCCTTCTGGGTACTAATTAATTCACATTAATTATATTTCTGCAGCCGACATCTTGTCTAGGGTTTCCTTTACTTCTTTGCTTCCTTCCGAAATATTCTAATCTCGTCATAGGTCACAATAAAGGTTCATACCTCCCGAAGCTACCATAATATCAACACTCCCTCCTAGCTAGGGAGGTATGGTCTTGAGCACAAACAGACCATTCAACTGGTAGTATCACAAGCACCGTCATTATTATCCAACTGGATAATCTCCTATGACAACTGGTACAATATCAATTGATAGAACACACCTATGTTTATCCATGGTAGTACGCAACTACTCAAACTGTGACACATAGTCACAAACAGTGGAACAAATCCACCACAGTAGTATATCTCTACTATCCGGAGACAAGCAGTCTCCATAACAATCATCTGATGCCAACCTACACAGAAAAATATTGTTAAAATAAATCGAATCATCTGGGCCAATCTTTCACTCACATCTGTGAGATATGAAAGAATATCTGCCCTCAGAGTAGAACAATGAGATATCTGGACTATTCTTCTCAAACAAGGAAGAATAACTGTCATGTTTTCTAAACCTGGACCATTCCCCACCCTGGGCCATTCTTCCTACACTAATCAAAGTGCACCCTGGAGAGAATGTATAAACCCTAAGGAATGCTTGTCCCTGATTGCTGAGCCTGGACCATTCCCCACCCTGGGCCATTCCTCCTACATTAATCAAAGTGCACCCTGGAGAGAATGTATAAACCCTAAGGAATGACTGTCCGGACCATTTCCTCTGTTAACCACAAGAGGAAAACACTGTCCTACATCAACCTCCAAAACGGACCATTCCTCACGTTAACCACAATGAGAAATCGTTGTCCGGTGAGGCGGGCCAGTCTTCTTGAGTAACCCTCAAGAAGAGAGACTGCCCTAGACCACTCTCCATGTTAACCACAATGGGAAGTCGTTGTCTATGATACATCAGCAATCTGGACCATTTCCCATGTTAACCACAATGGGAAACTGATGTCCGTCAGAAATCTCAATCCACTTTCCGAACAGGAAAGAATCTGTCTAATCTGGACTATTTTTCAATCACAAAGATAAATGTTTCAATAATATTTTTAAGTGCTCCCTCCTAACCTGGAGAGTCTTCCCTTTCAGCTAAGGGAGTTATTTCCACGATCCCCATCCTCTCTCGGAAATATGCAAACATTATTCTGGATAGAGGTTTTGTCAGAATGTCTGTTGTCTGCTCGTCAATGGGGATATATTCGAGCTTTACCTCTCCTTCCTGGACTTTATCTCGAATAAAGTAGTATTTGATCTCAATGTGTTTCGACCTTTCATGAAACACGGGCTGTTCTGATAATCTTATACAACTCTGATTATCACAATATATTATGGTCGATTCTAGAATCTGATCAAATAAATCGGAGATTAACTTCCTTA
>JASDQU010739288.1:67888-88517 GCA_032191745.1 Picea mariana | reverse complement strand
TATATATATATATATATATTTATTTATTTATTTATTTCAGACAGAAAAAATTGTTTCACTACTATTTTATTAAGAATCAAGTGAACCTTTCAAATACATATGGATCAATGAAGATGATGTTCTCTTTACAATTCGACAAAAGTCTATAACCTTTTCTATCCATGATCCTATTGTCTTCAATCTAAAAAATGATTTCTAATACAAAATATGAGAAGTTCATATTATCACAATATCACTAACAACTAGATCTAGAATATCATATGTGTATTCTTGTTTTTAGAACAAAAAGTAACTATCTGCATTGACTACAGATCCTTCTATATATTCCTAAAAAAAAATCCATCCAATAGAAAAATCTCGAGCTTTAATATATATAGACCAATTAGGTCTTAGTGGACGTTGTTCATCTTCTTCATCATCATCATCATCATCATCATCATCATCATCATCATCATCATATATATTAATGAAATTTTGTATTAAATTTTTTATTTTAGATGTTCTAGTTTATATATATAATTTTATTTTGTTTTTTGTTTTTTTAATCTTTTTTCTTTCTCATTTTTCCTTAGTTATATATATATATATATATTTTTTGGTTTTTTAGTTTTTCTTTAATTTTTTTTATATATAAATTTGTTTTTTATTTTTTAATTTATTTTTTTAAATTTCAATTTTTTTTCTTAGTTTTTTTTAGTTTTTAAATTTCCAAAAAACAATTAAATCCAAGTTAGAGTTTTTGTTTTTAAAATGAGTGTTTTTTTTTTATAATATTTTTAAAAACTAACTTGCAGAGTTTTTTTTAATCCAATTTATTGATTTTTTTAATGTAAATTTAAAAAAATAAAAAATAAAAATCTAAGCAATGATTTAGGAGCCAATTTTGAGTTGTTTATTGATGATGGTACCAGTTGTCAAGGTCACGGTTTCAATTAAGTTATGATTTCAACTAAAAAAAACCAGTGCTATTGGTAGCATCACTTTTTGATTCGAGGATAAATTTAAAGTCTTTGTCCACAATGACATCACAATGACATTAATTGTTAATGTGACAGGTCTAAATGTTAACCATCGTAAAAAATAATTTGGATACATTATGGATAAGACGATTTAAAATATCAAAAAACAACCTAAAAAGGGAGGGGCGATGCTACCGATAACAAAACTTTTCAAAACAAGGTAAAAAATGTGACTCCCAAAAATGAGAACTCTGTAGAATTCTCGTTAAGTTGGTAACCGTGTTAGAGTAGAAATAACAATTGAAGGAGTTGTTGTAGGAATACAGAGGAGTGTTCCAATGTCCTAAAGGGTTACCACCTAACAGGGAAGTGGAGAACGAGATATAGTTGTTTTCTGACTTATATTGGGTTGTATAGACAGTATATTCTAGAAGTAGACAAAATGAAGTAATAGTTGTAGAAACTACTAGAGAAGGGAGTAATTTGACCAAGAAACTCACCTTGTGGGTCACCTATCATCATAGTATCCAAGAAGGATGGGACTTGGTAAATGTGTATTGACTACAAATATTTGAACAAGATCACACTCAATAATTGATACCCTCTTCCTAGGATCGATGATTTGTTAAATCAATTGTAACATGCCAAGTACTTCAACAAGTTGGATCTCAAATCAAGATACCACTAAGACACCTATAATACCACCTTAAATACAAGGCAATGTTTGTATGAATGGATGGTCATGCCTGCGATGTACCCAACACACTAACACCCTCTGTGCTCCATTGAGGATACATGGTACTTAGAATTTTCATTAATAAAAAAAATCAACCAAACTCTAATATCATTTTTAAATGAATGCATGAAATAGGATATACATGTTCATGCATATATCATTAACCTTTAGAATTAAAAATGTAGAATTTTCCTCAAACATAAGAACATTTAAACACACAAAACATAGAATAAACACAACATTCAAGTACAATATTAACACAATAAATTAGAACAATGACCAAAACACTTATGATTACACAAATGGATGTAAACATTGGATGCTTCACCCAACCATTGGTGTCGTTTCACTGTTCCTCTTTGCAACAAGCCACCCCCAAGCTAGGGCTATGAGTCCATAAGAATAAAATGATTCCTATGGCTAGATATTGTCCACATAAATAGTCCAATACTTAGTAATTTCATAGTGGCGGGACTCCTACAACAATTCCATCTGCCTAGCTCTCTTCCCCATCAATTTGCACAACCAAAGAGATGCGTTTTCATTCTTTGCACCATGATTCCTTAGACAATCCTCATCCCCTCCAAGGCTCTAGCACAGACTAACCAAGAATATCCAAGATGGGAGCTCTAGGAAATCCATCTATAATGGAGTCTTCACAACATAATTTAAACATGCTCTTGGGTAATTTATCAATAAGAAATCTTCATAGGATTAACAACTTTTGGCCCTCGACCAATTTTTGAGGAAATGTTGGTCATGTTTGACCATTTTTGGGACTTCAACAAGATGGTTGAAGATGGAGCACCCAGGCAAAGCGGAGATCGTGGGATCTCGCCCATTTTGCGGGCTTTTTGGGATTTTAGGGTTTATGTAACAGGTATGGGATGTCGGCCCATGGGTTTTACCCATGCTTAGGCCTTTTTGTAATGTATAAATAAGTATCTAAGTGATGTAAGAAGTAGTTACTAGTCATTGATCGGATTAGTGCATGGCTAGTTGGCTTTGTGCACAAATGTGTTAAGGTTTGCAGAGATAAGTGCAAGTGCTTTGTGCAGGTAGACTGTGTAAGGCTTTGTGCCTTGACCTATTTCTGGGAAGGAGGATCTGGTGAGGTGTGCACAAATCTCTTGTCCTTTGTGGAGTCATCTTTGTGTCTTGGTGCATGTAAGAATCTTGAATACTAATAAAGAAGAAGAAGTTGGTGGACGTAGCCCCACACTGGGGTGAACCACGTATATCCTGTGTTGTTGTGCTTTGTGCAATGTTGTTCATGATATTTATGTATCTATTTTCTTAGTTCATTATTCTTGATGTGTGATAGATAGATCCATTGATGCTTAGTGCTTGATATATGAATAAATGCTAGATCTTCTATGATGCTATGTGCTAAATGATTAGATGTGCTTAATCTTGATTGCTATTGCGCTGATCTGTAATAAGGGTTAATCTGCGTTGTGAATAAGAATCATAAATTAATGCATGTTGTTGGCTAAGTGATTTTTTAAGTGTTGTAATCACAGATCTGTGTCTCAGCTAGGTTGTAGACACTTGAGTCATGCAACCCCCCCTGCCTCTACCTCGAGTGAGACTTCATCTGATTCATAGGTGTTGCTGAAAGGGTCGGTAGTTAGGGTTTTGTTGGTGCGCTGTTGAAGCGTTGAACCTCGGGTCTACCCCCGTGCCAACAAAAACCTAGTTCTCAATGTAATTCCTAGCTCAACCAAGTTGTTTTCAACACATAGTATGGGTACCTCCTCTTTCCAACACCAAAAATCTATTTTTCCTCTCTTATTCTTCCCTCTAAATCAATGCTCCTCCTCTACTTGAATTTATTCTCATTTTCTCCCATGCATGTTTTACTCTCACCATTCCCTAAAATCATTGAACTTAGCCCATGATTTCATAACTATGTAACGTGACTCTCTCACCCACCTCTTACATGTACTCAATGATACAATTCCCATCATGAGTGTACTTAGTCCATGCTCTCTTAACTAGGTGAGATGGATTTCCTACCAACCTCTTACATGTAGGTACTAAACCCATACTTCTCATTCAATGAATGTTTTTTGATAAGTCAAAGGAGGATTATATGGTAAATTGAAAAAATGATTTAGGAAAATGGCATGGGATTATTAGGCATGTGGAATCTCCTCAAAACCCCCCTTTATCCCCCTCTCTCATGGAATCATATCCCGCCATGAATTTGACCTTGTCCATCTATAGTTGGTGGTGTATTTTATTTTTATTACTTTGTATGCACAATGTTTACATATTTTATTTCTTGGCCCTTAACAATTTATCATATATACAAATATACATTGTTAATATAGGGATAAAAAATGGGGTGTTACATTACCCTCCCCCTAAATTTTTGTATTGTCCCCAATGCACATCACCATACATGTGTGTGTGTGTGTACACACACACAAAATTTTACATTAAAATACTCAATAATTTCACAGTTTAATGACTTCGACAACAATTCAAACCAACAATCTCTCATTTCCCTCAGCCCACACAACCTATGGAAGTGTACCCCCTTCCCTACTCCAAAATCCCTTAGGATATCCTAATTCTGCTTCAAGGATTCATTACAAGCTGGCCCAAAAGTCACATGGTTGTGGCTCTAAGAACTCCAACTACCAAAAATGGAGTCTTTATGCATTTTTGGGTACTCCTCCCACATGCACTTGGAAAATTTTGGGAAATTTTGGGAAAGCCTGCTATAGTACCTTCATTGGGAAGGCTAGGATTGTTTAAAGGAAATATGATAACCCTATGTGGAAGAGTTACTAATGTACCTATGATTTCTCATGGAACATCGACCGAAAAACAATTTGAAGTCATTAAATTTTTTGAGAACAATGCCCCTTTTGCACTTTTGCTAGGAAAGGCCTGGGTTGAGAAAGATCAGATCCGAAGGAAAGTAGAGGAGAAAGCTACAGAACAAAAAAATAAATAATTAAGGAACTTCATAGCCAAGAAAATAGCGCGACTAATAGAAGAACGAGAGGATAAGTCGAAGCAACATAAGGCAAGAGAGTTTGCTGTCGAAGTTAAAAGAACACAATAAGGCTTAAAGAACCTATCCATGTAGGAGAAAAGAGTATCCACCCCGGAAATAGTAAGAGAAGAGGTATTACCTTGAAACCCTTTGGAAGACCCTCAGTAGTGAGAAGTGTTAGAATATGAAGGATTGTGCTCATTTTACCATTGACAATACCCTTTTCACCCAACCATAGGCCGAAGCCACCCTCCGAGCACCTTGATCTTGACAGAGAAGAATATTGGTAGCAATCAAAAGCCAAGCAAGGATAATGAACCAAGCAAGAATAGAAACCAAGGCTGATGAGATAGTCCCACCCAGAAACTGGTGCAACACCTTCCCCAGAAACCTGGGCACAAAACTGCCAACTGCAGTGCACACAACTGGCTCTTTGCAATTATGAGAATGTGAATAATGAGAACTGGCACCCTATATTTATAGTAATCTAACAGAATTGCCTGGGACGACTTCTCCTTCTGGGTACTAATTAATTCATATTAATTATATTTATGCAGTCGACATCTTGTCTAGGGTTTCCTTTACTTCTTTGCTTCCTTCCAGAATATTCTAATCTCATCATAGGTCACAATATAGGTTCATACCTCCCGAAGATACCATAATATCAACACTCCCTCCTAGCTAGGGAGGTATGGTCATGAGCACAAACAAACCATTCAACTGGTAGTATCACGAGCACCGTCATTATTATCCAACTGGATAATCTCCTATGACAACTGGTACAATATCAATTGATAGAACACACCTATGTTTATCCATGGTAGTACGCAACTACTCAAACCATGACACATAGTCACAAAAAGTGGAACAAATCCACCACAGTAGTATATCTATACTGTCTGGAGATAGGTAGTCTCCATAACAATCATCTGATGCCAACCTGCACAGAAAAATATTGTTAAAATAAATTGAATCATCTGGGCCAATCTTTCACTCACGTCTGTGAGATATGAAAGAATATCTGCCCTCAGAGTAGAACAATGAGATATGTAGACTATTCTTCTCAAACAAGGAAGAATAACTATCCTGCCTTCTGAACCTAGACCATTCCCCACCCTGGGCCATTCTTCCTACACTAATCAAAGTGCACCCTGAAGAGAATGTATAAACCCTAAGGAATGCCTTTCCCTAATTTGTTGAGCCTGGACCATCCCCAACCTGGGCCATTCCTCCTACACTAATCAAAGTGCACCCTGGAGAGAATTTATAAACCCTAAGGAATGACTTTCTGGACCATTTCCTCTGTTAACCACAAGAGGAAAAGACTGTCCTGCATCAACCTCCAAAATAGACCATTCCTCATGTTAACCACAATGAGAAATCGTTTTCCGACGAGGTGGGCCAGTCTTCTTGAGTAACCCTCAAGAAGAGAGACTTCCCTAGACCACTCCCCATGTTAACCACAATGGGAAGTCGCTATCTATGATACATAAGCAATCTAGACCATTTCCCATGTTAACCACAATGGGAAATTTTTGTCTGTTAGAAATATCAATCCACTTTTTTGAACAAGAAAGAATCTGTCCAATCTGGACTATTTTCAATCACAAAGATAAATGTTTCAATAATATTTTTCAATAACATTTTTCAATAATATTTTTAGTGCTCCCTCCTAACTTGGAGAGTCTTCCCTTTTAGCTAAGGGAGTTATTTCCACGATCCCCATCTTCTCTTGAAAATATGCAAACTTTATTCTGGATAGAGGTTTTTTCAGAATGTCTGCTGTTTGCTCGTTAGTGGGGATATATTCAAGCTTTACCTCTCCTTCCTAGACTTTATCTCGAATAAAGTAGTATTTGATCTCAATGTGTTTCGACCTTTCATCAAACACGAGATGTTTTGATAATATTATACAGCTTTGATTATCACAATGTATTATGGTTGATTCTGGAATCTGATCAAATAAGTCAGAGATTAACTTCCTTAACCATATTGCTTCAGTGCATGCTTCACATGCTGCGATATACTCTGCTTTTGCTGTGCTGAGTGCGAATGAATTTTCTTTTCTGCTGCCCCAAGATATCATAGTGGAGCCCAAGCTGAAACACATACCTGAAGTGCTCTTTCTGTCTTCTGCACTTCCTTCCCAATCAGAGTCTGTGAATCTATGAAGCTGTGTACCATAGTTTATTGTTCCAGGAATATATCTTAATACATTCTTTCCATCTATCCAATGCTCATGTATTGGTTCCACCTGGAACTGGCTTAGTGTATTCACAACAAAGAAAATGTTTGGTCAAGTATTTACCAAATACATCAATGAACCAATTAGTTGTTGATATAGATATGGATCTACTGGATCAGAATCTGGAACTTTCACTTTTATTATATCCGCATTCATAGGAGTGTCCATGGACTTACAATCCATCATTCCAAATTTATGAAGGATCTTTATTGTGTACTTTCCTTGTCCAAGGAATACTTCACCACGCTTCTGCCATACTTCTAGTGCCAAGTAATAATGCATGAGACCTAGATCTTTCATATCAAATTCCTAAGCTAATTCCTTCTTGCACTGGATGATGTGAGACTCTTCACCTATTATGAATAGATAGTCAACATATAGTAGTAGGATTATAGGTGCATTGTCCATGAATTTATAGTAAAGGTTTGGATCTGCATGACTCTTAGATAAACCAAGTCTCGTTAGATAGCTATCCATTCTGGCATACCAATCTCTTGGATCTTTCTTGAGTCCATATAGAGATTTCTTCAATCTGCAAACGTGAGTGTCTTTGGAATGTACCTGAAACCCTTGAGGTTGTTCAATATATACTTATTCTTCAATAGCTCCATTGAGGAAAGATGTCTTTACATCCATTTGATGTAAGTTCCATCCCATGGAAATGACAAGAGATATGATAGCTCTGATGGAAGTATATCTAGCCACTAGAGAAAATGTTTCATCATAATCTTCTCCCTCCTTCTGGTAGAACCCTCTAGCTACAAATCTTGCCTTGTATTTATCAACGCTTCCGTCTGCTACATGTTTGATCTTGTACACCCATTTTGAAGTTACCACTGATTTTTATTTAGGTCTTGGTATTATTTCCCATACCTCATTTTTCATAAGAGATTGATGCTCTTCCGTCATAGCTTCTTTCCATTGTTCCTTTTGAACTGCTTCTTCAAATGTGGTAGGTTATTCATCTAGAAGCTTCGTCATGTATGCTGCATAACTTGAGAATCTTTTAGGTCTTTTACTCTTTCTGAATGTTCCTTCTAGAACCTTGAGTCTTTCTGCGTCTTGTAAGGTAGCTTCAAGCCAAGATGGTATTTTCTTGGTTTTAGGTATGATATCTGAATCAATGTTTTCACATGGTTCCATAGGATGATCAGGTAGTTTCTTTTCATCATTTATGTTTTCTGTGATTTCTTCATTAAGTTATTCAATCTCTTCTTCTTCTATATTTTCTTCTATGGACTTCTTGAAGGCCATCTTCTCATTGAATGTTACGTCTCTGCTGACTTTGATATTGTGTTGTTCTGGAATATATATTCTATAAGATTTGGATGAATCATTGTATCCCACGAATATCCCTTTCTTTCCTGAAGGTTCTAGTTTATTCCTCTTGTCCTTGGGAATGTGAGAGTAAACAAGACATCCAAATATTCTTAGATTTTCCACATTAGGTTTATTACTTGAGAAAGATTCTTCTAGTGTCATGTCCTTCAATATACGATGAGGAATTCTATTCTGCACATATATTGCTGTCATTGTTGCTTCTCCCCATAAGAACATGGATATACCTTGATCATTTAGTAAGGATTTTACGATTTCTTCGATAGATCTGTTCTTTATTTCTGCTACACCATTTTGTTGAGGATTATGAGGAATAGTAAGATCCCTCCTAATCCTCTCCGATTTGCAGAATGAAATGAATTCCTTTGATGTGTATTCTCCACCATTATCAGTTCTTAGTGTCTTGATCTTCTTATTCGTGATATTTTCTATTTCTGCTTTGAACTCTTGAAACTTGCTGAATACTTCATCTTTTGTCTTGAGTAGATATAACCAAGTCTTTCTTGAATAGTCGTCTATGAAGATTACGTAGTAAAGAGATCCTCCTAAAGATCTAACTGGCATCGGACCGCAAACATCTGAGTGTATTAGATCTAGGATCTCCTTAGATCTATTGTTGCTTCTTGGGAATGGTTTCTTGATATTCTTCCCAAGGGCACATCCCTTGTGGATTCCTTCATGTGTAGATTTCAATTCTGGTATTCCTTCAACCATCCTTTTGAGAAAAGGTAATGTTTGATAATTGATGTGAGCGTACCTTCTATGCCAAATCTCATTGGGGTTGACTTCGTTGTGTACAAGATATTCTTCATTTTTTTCTAGTAGTCTATATAGATTTCCTTCACGACTTCCAATAACCCTAACATTCTCTATGCTGGAGTCTTTATGCCATGATAACACCTTTCCATCCACGGAGGCTATTCCATTTCCTTTGTCTTCTAGTCATGATATCGATGCAAGATTCTTTTCTAAACTAGGTACATATAAAACATTGCTTAAGTGAACATAGTTACCTATTTTTATTTTGATGGAGGCTTGTCCAAATCCTTCCATGGGGTAAGTGGTTTTGCCTCCAAGCTCTACCTTTTACGAGGTCTTCTTCTCATTTAGATTTGAGATTTTGGATTGATCTCTCGTCATGTTCCTAAAACCTCCACTATCGATTATCCACATGTCATATTCAATCATTCTGGTAAGTGTTGAGTAGTGTAAAAGACTGATTGTTTTACTCATGTCTTCGGTTGATTGGTAACTAGTCATGCCTTGATCCAAAACTTCAACTTCATCATTTTTGCCTTCTGAGATAGCCAAAAGGTGCGCTGAACTAGGGTGCATCTGAATATATTCTCCTTGAGCGAGATGCTCCATCATAAGGTGCCAGATCTGAGATTAGGGTTTCTACAACTGCTTCTGCTAGTAACCCTAGCGGCAGTGTCTTGGAGGCTGCTCATGCTAGTAACCCTAGCGAAAGTTCCTCAACAAGCTCAATATCCTAGCGGTTATGCTTCCAACGTTTAGACTGAATGAAGGAGGTGTGGGCCCATAACCTGTTATAATATGAAGGATTGTGCTCGTTTTACCATTGACAATACCCTTGTCACCCAACCATAGGCCGAAGCCACCCTCTGAGCACCTTGACCTTGACAGAGAAGAATGCTGGTAGCAATCAATAGCCAAGCAAGGCTAATGCACCAAGCAAGAATAGAAATCAAGGCTGATCAAATAGTCTCACCCAAAAACTGGTGCAACACCTTCCCTAGAAACCTGCACGCAAAACTGCCAACTGCAGTGTGCACAACTGGCTCTTTGCAATTCTGAGAGTGTGAATAATGAGAACTGGCACCCTATATTTATAGTAATTTGGCAGACTTTCCTGGGCCGACTTCTCCTTTTGGGTACTAATTAATTCATATTAATTATATTTCGGCAGCCGACATCTCGTCTAGGGTTTCCTTTACTTCTTTTCTTCCTTCCAGAATATTCTAATCTTGTCATAGGTCACAAGAGAGGTTCATACCTCCCAAAGCTACCATAATATCAACATGAAGTTACTACGATAAATGAAGAAAAGAATAAGAGTGGAAAGAGGAATCCAGAGACTCAAATCACATGGAAGAAGGATAGAAATCTCATTAAGAAGAAAGAAAAGTTAGAAAAACTATAGGAATTTCCAGAGAGGACTTCGCAGAAGGTAGGATTGCATAATTTGAACCTCGCCGGAATAGCATAACCGCGTAGAATGGAACTTCTCCATGGTGAAGCTATATGACCGTTGGAGACATCCCAACCATTAGAACGACGCTCCGAAACGGCTAGAAACATAGTTATTGACAGAAATATCGCCATTGGACCATTGAGACCGTGCCATAATGGATGGAATCCTATTGATTGTGGCATTCCTTCCCGTTGGAGGAATCTGTTACGACGTTGTTTATTTAACCCGTCAGACGTTGCGCCGGGACCACTTTTTGCAAACAGAGATATCCGAGCTAACCAAGAAGTGATTGCATATTGTGTTGTACTTCCTAGACCTTGCCATCGATTCGATTACCTTGAATAGTCATTCACCTACCTGAGTTACTCTATTACAAGTGTGAATGTCGGGCTAGCATAGCACGCTAGAGAAATCTGTGGAAGAGATTTTGATAGACCTTATGGCTGAGAAATTCATGTCCATAGGAATACAGATCTCGTCGATGGGTGGATTGCAAGCATCCCCATCGACTGGACGTCGATCTGTGCCATCTCGAACCACGACAGAGAAAAGGAGAAAGAACTGTGACGATCTGGCGAACGCGAAACAGATCCCATTGATATTGCCAGACTACATCCTACCTTTGGATGGCACGGTTAGTTGTGACAATGTTCTGCATTATTTTGAGTACATGCTGATCACTGCGTACCTCCTGAAAGGGATACGCATAGTCGGACCATAGTTGGGACTGATCCTAGCTCTCTAGATCAGTGACTTCAACCTCGGCGACAGAAATAACTATGTGATGCTCGCACTGCATAGGTACCCGATGAAGATGATTGGGAAGAAGCCCAAGATAGTTCCCCAGCTGCAGATCAAGGAGTTCATGAGATCGATGATCTTGAATGTGATGAATATCCTCCATTTCAGTTGACATAAGGAGGTTAACGCGTGCATTAAACTCTTCTTGTCATGCTACCATGGAGGGTATCTTTGGTTGGATAGGTGTGCCACTTTGGATCCAGTGCCGATCCACCTGATCACTGGATTGAGAATGCAGAGACCAGACCCTCACTAGTTCTACCCAGGGAAGACATCAGATCGCTCCCTGGCGCAACAAATAAAGGAATCCTATGACAATGTGGAGAAGCGAGGCTACAAGGTAGCCTCCATACAGAATGGCGCAATGCGCCTATATTGTCAGCTGATTTCAGAAAAGCTCATCCTAAAGAACTGTCCTACATAAGTCGCATTATTTGTAGTCGACCTCGCATGGAAGTGTGTCGACGAAACGTGGATGAACTAAGTGAGCTACCTCGTCAATGAGTTGGAGAAGGACTGCCGTGAAGCGCAGGACCAGGGCTATGAATTTCACTTCAGTTGGTTGTTGATTCTCATTGCATTTTCACTTGGGAGATGACAGAGGGAGCCACATTCCTGAAAGTCGAGCCATCAGAGCCATTGGCCCTGAGGTTCACCACCTTGTGGTACACGAGCGATATGGCGAAGCAGTGGAAATCAAATGTGGTGTTCCACACTTACTACCTACAACTCAAGTGTGCCATTGAATTATTCTCTCGAATGACCTCAAACACCTTGCATACATACAAGCTGCTAGTGAAGTTCCATGCAGAACGACACTTCATATACATCACTGTGTGCATGGAAGAAAGTAAGGAGGAGTTACAGTCTTACTATAAATTGATCGATGAAGACATGGCCGAAATCACTAAGGAGTGGCCCGCATAATTCCTTGTACCGGTCGAAGATGCAGAGCTCTCCGAGCCCGACATCATCAGAAGCCCTTTGGTCACTTATATTGAGTATGAAAGACCAATAAGTGCAAAGAAAAAGAAGAAAAAGGAGGAAGTGCAGGACATAGACAACGAGGAGAAGGAAAATACATCGGAGAAAACTCTGTCTGACTCACCTGTAGAAGGAGGAGGCAATGAAGTAAACCTAGAGGAGGAAGGGGATGAAGACAAGAAAGAAAAGGGTGAAGTGACACTACCAAAGGATCCCCTTATAGAGGCCGAGACATCAAAGAAAAGGAAGGTTTCTCCACAGAAACCCTCAACACGGAAGAAGACCCGAGACAATAAGCCTCAGTCACAGAATGTGCTCACAATGGACGATATCCAGTTCATCATCATAGCTGTAGAATATGCCTTAGAGGATATCCTACAGAGACATGAAGCGAAGTAAGAAACACTGTATGACAAAATCGAGAAAGAACTGAAAGACATCCAACAAGCTATCTAGTCAAGCCACGTAGTGTCTACTGCATCATCTTTAGCATAAATTGTAGAATTGGGGGATGAGCCCACCCAATTATAGAGATTAGCAGATGCAACAGAGACTTGACTTCATCGAGTCCAAGAAGAAAAAGAGCAGGCCACAAAGGCCTTGAAGCAAGAAAAGGAGAAGGCCCTAGAGAAATTTTAGGTTTCACAGCAAGAGAAAGATGACCTTCGGGTGAAGTTCGAAGAGGACAAAGAAAATCCAGAGAGAGAAAGACTAGCTGCTTGAAGAGAAAACTATGGTCAGAGAGGCAGTGACTATATCTCTTCGCTTTGTGCTGGGATTGGCACATATGAAAGAAGAGACAACTGAGAGCCAAGTGGGGAAGCTCGATGAGGCCATTCAACAACTTCAAGCAAGAGTAGCAGAGATAGAAATTCAAGTAGTGCCGAGCACTAAGCAAAAAGTGCGAGATCAAAGGGAAGAAGCTTCCAGAAGCACAGTATAAAGAATCAGGGTGTTGGCCTCCAAATTTAAGAAATTAAGTGATCGAAGTGCGCAGACCTATGCGCACCTTGCAGAGGATCCATAGCTGAGGAGATTGGAAGCACAACTCTAAGAGGTGAAGCAGCAGGCCTCCACTGTGCAAGCAGGGTTGAAGCTGCTTACTACAGTTGAGAAAATGAAGAGGTCATAGGAGAAACATATAGTTTAGCAACATGTCACTTCCATCTAGAGAAGAGTTATGGAGGTGACACAGAGACTCCAACTGATGTAGGACAAAGCCTGCACACTTTTTGAAGAGATCGAGGGACAAGGCTCACAGTTGGAACATGTGGTCACAACAGTGGAAAAAAATATGGAAGGGCCTATCATCGAGCAAGTACTTCAGGAGTTCATCGAGCAGGAGGCACTGGCAAAACAACAAGTCGAGGCAGCTCGAGCTAAGATCGAGGCTTTTGAAGCAGTGTTACCTAGATTAGAGTGACTCAGGATGAGTCACAGGTGAGTGTTGGGGGCCTGTTGGCCCTCAACCAAGTTTTCAAGAAACGTTGGTCATGTTTTACCATTTTTTGGACTTTGACAAGCTGGTTGAAGATGGAGTGCCTAGGCGAAGCAGAGATCGCGGGATCTCGCCCATTTTGTGGGCTTTTTGGGCTTTTAGGGTTTATGTAACGAGTATGGGATGTCAACCCATGGGTTTTACCTATGCTTAGACCTTTTTGTAATGTATAAATAAGTAGCTAAGTGATGTAAGAAGCAGTTACTTGTCATTGATCATCTTAGTGCATGGCTATTTGGATTTTTGCACGAATGTGTTAAGGTTTGCAGAGATAAGTGCAAGTTCTTTCGGCAGGCAGACTCCCTAAGGCTTTGTGCCCTAACCTATTTATGGGAAGGAGGATCTGGAAAGGTGCTTGCAGACTTCCTATCCTTTGCGGAGTCATCTTTGTGTCTTGGTGCATGTAAGAAGCTTGAAGACTAATAAAGAAGAAGAAGAAGTTGGTGGACATAGCCCCACACTGGGGTGAACCATGTATATCTTGTGTTGTTGTGCTTTATGCAATGTTGTTCATGATGTTTATGTATCTATTTTCTTAGTGCGTTATTCTTGTGTGTGATAGGTAGATCCATTGATTCTTAGTGCTTGATATATGAATAAATGCTAGATCTTCTTTGATGCTATGTGCTAAATGATTAGATGTGATTAATCTTGATTGCTACTACACTGATCTATAATAAGGGTTAATCTATGATGTGAATAAAAATCATAACTTAATGCATGCTATGGCTAAGTGCTCTATTAAGTGTTGTAATCACAAATCTGTGTCCCATCTAGGTTGTAGACACTTGAGTCCTGCAACCCCCCCTGCCTCTACCTCAGGTGAGACTTCATCTGATTTGCAGGTGTTGCTGAAAGGGCTGGTAGTTAGGGTTTTGTTGGTGCATTGTTGAAGTGTTGAACCCTGGGTCTACCCTTGTGCCAACACCAACCTAGTTCTCAATGTAATTCCTATCTCAAGAAATGAATAAGAGTGGAAAGAGGAATCCAAAGACTCAAATCACAGGGAAGAAGGCCAGAGAGCTCATTAAGAAGAAATAAAAGTTAGAAAAACTACAAGAAGTTATAGAGAGGACTTTGCAAAAGGCAGGCTTGCAGAATTTGAACCTTGTCGGAATAGTAGAACCGCACAGAATAGAACGTCGCCATGGAAAAGCTATATGACCGTTGGAGATGTCCGGACTATTAGAATGACGCTCCAGAACGGCTAGAAACATAGTTATTTCTGAAAAGATCGCCATTGGACCGTCGAGACCGTGCCATAACAAATGGAATCGTATTGATTGCGGCATTCCTTCCCATTGGAGGAATCCATTAAGATGTTGTTTATTTAACCCGTCGGATGCTGCATCGGGACCACTTTTGCAAAAAGAGATATCTGAGCTAACCGAGAAGTGATTTCATACCACGCTGTACTTCCTAGACCTTTCCATCGATTTGATTACCTTGAATATCTATTCGCCTACCCGAGGTATTCTATTACAAGTGTGAATGTTGGGCGAGAATAGCATGCTAGAGAAATATGTGGAAGAGATTTTGATAGAAATTATGGCTTAGAAAGTCATGTCCGTAGGAATGCAGGCCTCATTGATGGGTGGATTTAAAGCATCCCCCTCAACTGGACGTCAATCTATGCCATCTCGAATCTCGACTTAGAAAAGGAGAAAGCGTCGCGATGATCTGGAAAACGCGAAGCAGATCCCGTTGATCTTGCCAGACTACATCCTGCCTTTGGCTGGCATGGTTAGTTGTGACAACGTCTTGCATGATTTTGAGTACACACTGATCACTGCGTACCTCCCAAAGGGGATACACACAGTCAGACTGCAGTTGGGACTGATCCCATCTCTCAAGATCAGTGAATTCAACCTCGGTGACAAAAAGAACTATGTGATGCTCGTACCACATAGGTACCTGATGAAGACGACTGGGAAGAATCCCAAGATAGTCCCCCAGCCATGGATCAAGGAGATCGCGAGATCAATGATATTTAATGTGATGAATATCCCCCACTTCGACCGGCATAAGGAGGTTAACGCGTGCGTTAAAATCCTCTTGTCGTGCTACCATGGAGGGTATCTTTGGTTGGATAGGTGCATCATTGTGGATATGATGCTGATCCACCTGATCACTAGATTGAGAATGAAGGGACTAGACCCTCACCATTTCTACCCAGGGAAGACGTCAGATCTCTCCCTGGCACAATGAATAAAGGAAGCCTACAGTGATGTGGCGAAGGGGAAGCGAGGCTACAAGGTTGCCTCCATATAGGGTTGCACAGTGTGCCTAGCCTGTCAGTTGATAGTGGGCAAGCTCGTCCTAAAGAACCTTCCTACGCAAGTCACTGGATTCGTAGTCGACCTCGCAAGAAGTGTGTCGAAGGAATGTAGATGAACTGGTTGAGCTACCTCATGAATGAGTTGGAGAAGGACTGTCATGAAGCGCAAGACCAGGGCTATGAATTTCACATCAGTTGGATGTTGATTCTCATTGCATTTGTCGCTTGGGAGATGTCCTAGAAGTCAAGTCATCAGAGCCATTGGCTGTGATGTTCACCACCTTATGGTATACAAATGATATGGAAAAGCAGTGGCAATCAAATTCAGTGTTCCACACTTATTACCTACAACTCAAGCGCACCATTGAATCATTCCCCCGAATAACCCCGAACACCTTGCATACATACAGGCCACTAGTGAAGTTCCACTTAAATTGACACTTCATATACATCACTGTGCGTAGGGATGAAAGTAAGGAGGAGATGCAGTCTTACTATAAATTGACCAATGAAGACATGGTCGAAATCACTAAGGAGTGGCCCGCATAATTCCTTGTACTAGTCTAAATTGCAGATCTGTCCGGCCTCGACATCATCGAAAGCCCTTTGCTCACCCGGACTGAGTATGACGGACCAAGCAACGTAAAGAAAAATAAGAAAAATGAGGAAGTGCAATACATGGACAATGAGGAGAAGGATAGCGCATCGGAGGAAACTATGCATGAATCACCTGTATAAGGAGGAGGCGACGAAGTAAACCAAGAGGAAGAAGGGGAAGAAGACAAGCAAGAAATGGGAGAAGTGACACCGTCAAAGGATCCCCTTATAGAGGCCGAGACATCAAAGAAAAGGAAGGTTTCTCCTCAGAAACCCTCAGTGCGGAAGAAGACCCGAGCCAATAAGCCTCAGTCATAGAATGTGCTCACAGTGGATGATATCCAACTCATCATCATAGCTGTAGAATACACCTCAGAGGATATCCTACAGAGACATGAAGAGAAGCAAGAAACATTGTATGAAAGAATCGAGAAAGAAATGATAGACATCCAACAAGCTATCCAGTCGAGCCATGCAGTGTCTACTGTGCCATATTCAATAGAAATTGTAGAATTAGGGGATGAGCCCACCCAATTACATAGATTAGTAGATGCAACAGAGACTCGACTTCATCGAGTTCAAGAAGAAAAAGAGTAGGCCACAGAGGCCTTGAAGAAAGAAAAGGAGAAGGCCCTAGAGCAACTTTGGGTTGCGCAACAAGAGAAAGATGACCTTTGGGTGAAGTTAGAAGAGGACAAAGAGAAAATTCAAAGAGAGAAATACCAGCTGCTTGCAAAGAAGATTGTGGTCAAAGAGGCAGTGACTAGAGAAGTTCACTTTATGCTAGGCTTGGCATAGATGGAAGAAGAGACAACCGAGATCCAAGTGGGGAAGCTCGCCAAGGCCATTCAACAACTTCAAGTAAGAGTAGTAGAGCTAGAAATTCAAGCAGTGCCAAGCACTCCACAAGAAGTGCAAGATCAAAGGGAAGAAGCTTCCAAAAGCGCAGTAGAAAGAATTAGGGTGTTGGCCTCTGAATGTAAGCAATTAAGAGATCTAAGTTCTTATACCTATGAGTGCCTTGTAGATGATCCAAAGCTGAGGATATTGGAAGAACAACTCTAGGAGGCAAAGAAGTAGGCCTCCACTGTGCAAGCTTACTGCAGTTGAGAAAATGAAGAGGTTGCAGGAGCAACGCGTAGTTCAACAATAGGTCACTGCCATCCAGAGAAAAGTTATGGAGGTGACACAGAGACTCCAACTAGTGCAGGATGAAGCCTGCACACTTTTTGAAGAGATTGAGGGACAAGGATCACAGTTGGAACAGGTGGTCGGAATAATGGAACAATTCTTGGAAGGGCCTGTCACCGAGTAAGTACTTCAGGAGTTCACCGAGCAGGAGGCTTTAGCAAAGTAACAAGTCGAGGCAGCTCGAGATAATATCGAGGCCTTCAAAGCAGTGTTACCTAGATCAAAGTGACTCAGGACGAGTCAAAGGTGAGTGTTGGGGGCTTGTTGGCTCTCGACCAAGTTTTGAGAAAACGTTGGTCATGTTTGACCATTTTTGGGACTTGGACAGGCTGGTTGAAGATGAAGCGCCTAGGTGAAGCGGAGATCACAGGATCTCACCAATTTTGCGGGCTTTTTGGGCTTTTAGGGTCTATGTAACAGGTATGGGATGTCGGCCCATGGATTTTACCCATGCTTAGGACTTTTTGTAATGTATAAATAAGTAGATAAGTGATTTAAGAAGTAGTTACTAGTCATTTATTGGCTTAGTGCATGGCTAGTTGGCTTTGTGCACGAATGTGTTAAGGTTTGCAGAGATAAGTGCAAGTTCTTTGTGCAGGTAGATTGTGTAAGGCTTTGTACCCTGACCTATTTCTAGGAAGGAGGATCTGGTGAGGTGCACGTAGATCTCCTGCCCTTTACAGAGTCATCTCTATGGCTTGGTGCATGTAAGAAGCTTGAAGACTAATAAAGAAGAAGAAGAAGTTGGTGGATGTAGCCCCACACTGGGTTGAACCACGTATATCTGGTGTTGTTGTGCTTTGTGCAATGTTGTTCATGATGTTTATGTATCTATTTTCTTAGTTAATTATTCTTGATGTGTGATAGGTAGATCCATTGATGCTTATTTTTTGATATATGAATAAATGCTAGATCTACTCTAATGCTATGTGCTAAATGATTAGATGTGCTTAATATTGATTACTACTGCGCTGATCTGTAATAAGGGTTAATATGAGATGTGAATAAGAATCATAACTTAATGCATGCTATTGGATAAGTTCTCTGTTAAGTGTTGTAATCACAGATCTATGTCCCAGCTAGGTTGTATACACTTGAGTCCTGCAACCCCACCTGCCTCTACCTCGGGTGAGACTTCATCTGCTTCGCAGGTGTTGCCGAAAGGGCCAGTAGTTAGGGTTTTGTTGGTGCGCTGTTGAAGAATTGAACCATGGGTCTTCCCCTGTGCCAATAACAACCTAGTTCTCAATGTAATTCCTAGCTCAACCAAGTTGTTTTCAACACATAGTATGGGTACCTCCTCTTTCTAGCACCAAAAATCTATTTTTCCTCTCTTCTTCTTCCATCTAAATGATCCTCTACTTGAATTTCTTCTCATTTTCTCCCATGCATGTTTTACTTCTCACCATTCCCTAAAATCATTGTACTTAGCCCATGATTTCATAACTATGTAACATGACTCTCTCACCCACCTCTTACATGTACTCAATGATACAATTCCCATCATGAGTGTACTTAGTCCATGCTCTCTTAACCAGGTGAGATGGATTTCCCACCAACTTCTTACATGTAGGTACTAAACCCATACGTCTCATTCAATGAATCATTTTTGATATTAAAAGGAGGATTATATGGTAAATTGAAAAAATGATTAAGGAAAATGGCATAGGATTATTAGGCATGTGGAATCTTCTCAAAACCTACCTTTATCCCCCTCTCTCATGGAATCACCCCATGACTTTGTCCTTGTCCATCTATAGTTGGCGGTGTAGTTTATTTTTATTACTTTGTATGTACAATGTTTACATATTGTATTTCTTGTCCCTCAACCATTTATCATATATACAAATATACATTGTTAATATAGGGATAAAAAATAGGGTGTTACATTACCCTCCCCCTAAAATTTGTATTGTCCCCAATGCACATCATCATAAATGTGTGTGTGTGTGTGTACACACACATAAAATTTTACATTACAATACTCAATAATTTAATAGTTTAATGACTTCGACAACAATTCAAACCAACAATCTCTCATTTCCCTTAGCCCACACAACCTAAGGAAGTGTACCCCCTTCCCTACTCCAAAATCCCTTAGGATATCCTAATTCCCTTTCAGGGATCCATCACAGGCTGGCCTAAAAGTCACAGAGTTGTGGCTCTAAGAACTCGAACTACCAAAAATGGAGTCTTTATTCATTTTTGGGTACTCCTCCCACATGCACTTTTTATGCTCCTGTTAGCGCCAATCCTTGCAAGTCATGAGCGCCGAGCACAACACACTGAAGAAGTCCACTTCAGGCTTAAAATCAAGTGAGCAGGCATTTTGTTTTCAACGACAAGGATCCACAGATGGAGCAGATCGACGGTCATCGGGTAAGTTTGAGTCGCAGAGTTACACGAGGTCTGGTGCATGAGCTCATCTCTTATGGCCAAAATCACAAAATGATGAGCCATTTCGGCATTTCGGCTACCAGGACTTCAAAGGACAAAGGGTTGCTCTCTTCCACTGCATTTTGAAACCCTGAAACGCAAAATGCGAAAAGCACCTAGGAGTCATTTCGACATTTTGGCTCCCAGGACTTCAAAGGACAAAGGGGTTGCTCTCTTCCACTGCATTTCGAAACCCCAAAACACGAAATGTGAAAAGCGCCCAAGAGCCATTTCGACATTTCAACTATTGGGACTTCAAAAGACAAAGGATTTCTCTCTTCCACTGCATTTCGAAACCCCAAAATGTGAAATGGAAAAAGCACCCAGGAGCCATTTTGGCT